>UYYF01004627.1:0-19304 GCA_900618365.1 Thelazia callipaeda
GATCAAAAAATAATAAGTCTCCTGTATATTACTTTTAGTACATATGCCATTTTTAATAACTTTAATTATTTTCGTGATTTCTTCATTAAGAAATTAGAATCAAATTTGTTAGAAGTCAATCATATGATCGCTTATAGATAATTTATGGAGCCAAAAATAACTGCTGTGAAAATAATACCAAGCAGAAATTAAAATGAGAATTAATCAAGATGATTTTGTGTAAATTTTCTGTCTCAGACTTTAATTTTCCTTGTGCTAATGTTTTGATCAAATTCATAAATAGCTAAGACTGAGTGATATCAATTTATCAATGAATCTTTTACACTAATTTTCTTTGTGATTTAACGAAATGCTTACTGTCTCAATTGACAAAATGTAATTTTTTAAATACAAAATCGGATATCACTTTAATATTTTAAAAATTGAATTTTTTGTGAATAGATGAAAGAAGCGAATCTGTTTTTGCGAATACTATGTTATGAAGTGATGGCTATGTAAATAACGAAGCAATAATTTGTTTGAATTTTCGTGGATGATTAATTAGATTTTTATGACATGAAAATTAAATTTGCAAAAATTTACAAAGCTATATTTTTGATTACTTTATATGGCTTATTTGTGTCATATTCTTGATTTCTTGGTAAGGATCGAGATGACTTAATTACTTGGAAAGATCACGTGATCTTTTTAAAAAGGCCGAAAACTTGATTGAAAAAAAATCAGAGTAGGAAAATATTGAAAATAATCAAAAGTTGCAAAAAGTATTGTAAATGTGGTACATCATATGGTATCCAAAGGTGAGAACAAGTGAGTGAATTTTTGCGTGAGGAAAAATTTAGGAAAATGTTACGCTAAGTATGCCTAGAAAATGATTAAAAATTCAGTTTTGCTGAAAAAAATTCTTCTACAGTTGTTGCTAAAGAAGACGATAAAGAAAGTATAGTACCACTGGATATTTTTGTCAAGGACGTGAATGATCACGCACCTGTTTTCTCGCAACCGATTTACAGTGCTACTACAAAGGAAGATATTCCATCAGGGCATACTATTCTCACTGGTGAAGTTATGATGTCAATAATAAGAGTATTTTAAATAAGTTTTCATTAATTTTTTTATATTTAAAAAAGTTTATTGGGTAATAATTTGGAAAAATAAAAAACAATGATAATTTTATTATTTCATATTATTCAATAAATTGATTTTAATTATTTGCATTGTTTTAAAAATTCGTTTGACAAATTATCCTTTCACGAACTAAAATTCAATACTGTATTAAAAAGTTGTTGTGAGAATTTAAAAATCTTTCATAAATATAATTTATTACATTTCAGTGCAAGCAGATGATAAAGATGATGGTGACAATGCCCAAATTAGATACCATTTGAGTGATGGCAATTTCACTATCAACAACCAAGGCGAAATATCTGCAAGAGCACGTTTAGATGCCGACCAAAATCGAGAACGTTTCTTCATTTATCGTTTCAATGTCACTGCAACTGATTCTGGCTCACCTCCATTGACTACTACAGCTGTAGTAAGTTTAATTTTTGCTTAACTCTTATTTTAAATTAACTACATTTTACTAAAATTCAATTGAGTGTAGTATGCATAAATGTTGATTAATTATTAGAATTACTTAATGAATAATTCATTTTTTAAGATACATATCCGCACGGAAAATACAAACGATGAAGCTCCAATATTCATCCCAAATAGAAGTTACCATGCTTTTGTTGCTGAAGATGCTCAAGGTGGCACACCCGTAGTGCAAATCCAAGCAATCGACCCAGATCGAGATCAGGTTCTATCAATCAAAAATATATCAAACTTGAAATTACCTTTTGAGCGTACTTTTGTTAGTAGTAGTTATTTTTGTTGCTCAAATAAGCTAACATACACATGAGGTAGTTTTTAGGTTTTTTATTCATTTCTATTGCCAAATGGTGAAGAAACTTTAACAACAAAATTGTTTGAAATTGATCGAGATACTGGTAAGCATTTTAATTGTTTTACTTTTTGCTTTATTATTATTGTTATTATTGTTATTATTATTATTATTATTATTATCATTATTATTTTAGATTATTGTGACATTAAGTCTTTGTTTTTTACTGTTTAGTACTTTCAATTACATTTTTTAGAATGTTTTCTTTTTTCAATCTAAAATTAGTCTCAAAATTAAGGATTAATACGGCTTGGAATAAATGTGAAGTCAGAAGATCTAATTTATGAAGAATCCCCTTACAATCTCACTGTAGCTGCACGCGATGATGGATCTTGTTGTGGCGAACGCAAAAGCCAGATTCATATGCAAACTGCTACAGTTTCCATTGGTAAATTTCTTAATTTTTGATCAAATTTTGTAAATGACTGGCTCATACTTTTTTGATGATGAATGCCTTGAAATCTGACTTAGTTTTGGCATTGTTATTATTATTATTATTATTATCGTGTAAAAAACAATTTTGTAAAAATACTAATAAGAGTATTATAACCTGAGTTAAAAAGAGAAACACGATTCATAGAATGAACTTTTAAAGACCGTAATTTTAGATATTGCGGATGTGAATAATAACAAACCAGAATTCCGTGATTGTGATACTTACAGTAAGATTGCCAAGATTGAAGAGGGTGATTATAAAGAAAATGCACCGGTCATCTTGAAGGTGTGATGGATTTGTTTGCTATTTTAATATTGATTTAAATAAAAAAGTCAAAAATCAACAAATATTTGATAAATTATTTGACTATTTGTTTTTTCAATTTTCCGAATATAATTTGAAAATGTGAGCTTTTTGCATATTGCAAATTTAAACTTGCAAAAATGTGCAATATTTATTCATGAAATGTATTTCAGTGATTAAATTAAATTTAGGTGATTGCTACAGATGAAGACTCGCCACCAAATGGAGAGATCGTTTATTCATTGTATTATGCACAGTCAGAATCACGCAAGCCATTTGTTATCAATCCAGAGACAGGTGAATTGAAACCATCACCATTTGTACGTTTTGATCGAGAGCAAAGAGCACAAGAAGAAGTTACTGTTAAAGTAAGCTTTTATCAGTTCTGAACAAAGTATTGTAATCTAGTATTATTTAAATACTATTTTTGCATCATATTATTATCAAATATCTCTTCATAAAAACTCAAAATTGCTAAAAATTTTTATCAAATTATCAATGATTTGCTAAGTTTATTTGTCAGTGTATCATATATTTGTTTTCTTTTTCATAATTTATGCAAAAATTTGAACTGAAATCACTTTTTGACAAGTTAAATTATAGGCAACAGACAAAGGTGAAAGACCATTGATTGGATTCTGTCAGTTTACAGTTCAAGTTCTCGATGTGAATGATAATGCACCACAATTCGATCGAGCATTCTATGAAACCTCAATTTCGAGATCAGTTGCTGCTGGGTGATAAACTTCAGCATACACATTAAGATTTCTTATCTTTCAAAATTTTGTTAACTTTACTTTGCAAACTCTCGATTGGTAGACAAGACAGCATTACATTAAATATAATATTCATTAGTTGTTATTTAAAGAAAAAACTTTTTTTTGTCAAATTGATAAAAGTCAGCAATCACTATAAAAATATTGCATTTAATACTGAAAAAATAAAAGTTTCAAAATAATAACATTAATAAATTTTTGTTGAAATCATTTTTCATTGCTATGTAAATTTAACTTTTTTCTACTTCAGCAAGTAAGTAAATTTTTTCTACTTAATAACATGCATATCTAATAATACTTGATATTGTGCATATTTGATTATACTTTACAAATATGCAAATCTGATTACCTTCAAGATATTCGGTGCTGACAGTTTTTGCGGATGATGCTGATGCTCCACAAAATGCGCGGATAACCTATTCATTGGTTGAAGATGCATTGGCTGGTAAAGAACATCGCCAAGATTTCAACTTCTTCCAAATCATTAACAAGAACAGCGGAGAAATCACTCTGATCAACCAAATCCCATCTAATGTTATTTTTTTCAGACATTTGAATTAATTCATGATTTTAAAATAGAAAAATAAGCAAAGAAATTGTTGAATGGAAGAAAAATTGTTTGCTTTAATAATTTATTAATAATTAAGCATTTTTATAACTTTATTGAATTTGGCTATTATTTGCAAAACTTTTTCAAGCTATGATTGTTGTAGAAAGATCGATTTGTTTTCAATGTGGTAGCTGACGATAATGGAAAACCATTCTCGCAAAAAAGTACTGTGCAAGTTGTAGTAAATGTTCACGAAAAACAACAAAGTGCCCCACAATGGCAAACAACTGGAGAATGTCAATCAATAATCACTGTTGACGAAGATATCGCGGTAAATACTGTTACAAAAATTACAACTTATTTAAATCAATAAATATCACAAAGATATACTCTTGAATTCTCTTTGCACTACTAATATTATTCCTCATTATGCTTTTAAAAACATTAAAAAGTTATGAATTAATTAGCAACTTTTTAATTAATCCGTGTGTTTTTAGATTAATTCAGTCTTGCTGCGATGTTTAGCGATTCCAGGAGATGGTTCTAAAAGTCCAATATCTTACAAGTTTGATATTTTAATTCAATGCTTTCTCGAAATATAATTATTAAAGTTTTAAAACTTTTAATTTTTATTGCCTGAAATCACGCAAATTAAATATGATTTGTAGAAGCAATAAGGAAATAATACGCAGTCACTTAGTTTAAGACATGCATTTGCATTGCATCTTAAAAAAAATTGCATTTCTCAATTGAATTCTATAATTTCTGTTGTGATAATTTCAAAAAATTTTTGAAATAACTTCAAATTTGTCAATAAATTAAATCTTACGTTCATTGAGAAAATTTTCACCAAAATATGTTAATGATAAGTAGCTATTATAGAATGGCAAATGGTGCTAGTCGAGGGACTAACAATGAAATGCATTTCCGAGAATTCTTAGAAAAATCAAACGGACGAGATTGGGTTGTAGTGAGAAATATGATTGGTTTAGACTTTGAACAACAACAAAATTATACTCTAACTTTAACAGCTATGGTTAGTTTAGCATTTTTAACTTGGAACTTATAGTAGCCATAGTATTGTTTAGCTTTGTTTTGTATTTGAAAAATGATTAAAATTTTATGAATCAGAAAAATTTTTTGATTTTTTTAATGTGTGATTTAGTAATTAAAATAGTATATGAAAAATTTCACGTATAAAAATGAAATATTCCAATATACAATTTGTACCACGTTTTTCTTTACGTGATCAATTTGTACAGTATTATGGTTGTTAACTTTGAAGCAAACAAAATATTAGTCTTTTTGTCTTTCTGTGCTAAAAAGTAATGCCAAGTTAATTATTTCCAGGATATGCGAAGTTTAGTGACATCAGATAAACAATTTCATGTCGTAATTCAAGATAAGAATGATGTAGTACCTCGATTTACTGTAGATCTTTTTACGGGTACTATTGAAGAAGAACAAACGCCCACAGAATTTCTTACGAAGTAACAATTTGCTTATTTTATAAGTAGCGATTTAATTTTTTTGGAGTACAAACTTATAATTTTTGTCACTAATTGTTACTTTATTTTATTATTCAAGGTATAGTGGAAACCCAATAACTGTAGTAAAGGCAGAAGATGCGGATTCACCTGGACCACAGTCAGAAGTTCGATATCAAATCATTGGGGACGGTGAAACAGGAGCTGCAAGATTATTCCGAATTAACGAAATTACAGGTGGTATATTTCCACTGGAAATTTTTGATCGCGAAAAAAATGATTCGTTCATATTCGATGTAGAAGCACGAGATAGTGCTCCTTCGAGTTTGCCTGGTGCTTCTGGACCTAATAAAGGTATCATCGTATCACTTTTTAATTTTCATCAAAAAAAAAATTGATTTAACAGTAGAATATAGATAAAAAATCTCATCTAAGTCGATAAAATTTTTGAAAGTGATGCATAAAGGTTACGTTTAAATTCATTTCTGTAAAATTAGATGATTTTTGTTTCAATTGTTGTATAATAATAGATTACATTTGTTAATTTTTTTAAACGATACTTATTAGCGTCTATTCATAATTAACTTTACATCGAAAGAATTATTCCGAATATGTAGCAAACTTTTTGATTTACTCATTGTTTTTCTTAATTTTACAAGCTTCAAATTCGATACAGGTTTGCAAAATGTAATCAAGAAAGTTTATTTGTGATAATTTTTGATAATTTTAGATATTGTCAAAGTACAAATTTTTGTGGCTGACATAAATGATAATGCTCCTTACTTTGAGCAAACTCGATATGAAGCTCGAATTGCTGAAAATGCTGAAATTAATCAAGATGTGATCACTGTTAAAGCTCATGATCTTGACCGATGTTAGTTCAACTTAGAAATGCTTATTTTATTCATTTTTATCTATAAAACCTTCAATAAAATTTTCAAGTGATAATAATTCACTATCGACTAATATAAATAATTGAAACATTACTTACTTTACAGTATCGAATCTCAAATATGATCTCTATGCTGTTTACGGTGGACGCATACCATTTGGCGTTCGAACCGATTCAGGTGCATTATTTGTTAAAGAACCGCTTGATTATGAAAAGGTTAGTTTTTTAATTTTTTTATCAATTTTCAAATATTCAGTTAGTATGGAGTCAAGGAAACTGATTTTTTTACTGTTGAGCATTGAATACTAAATGATTAAATTAGTTTTGAAAATATTTTATTCTGGTTGTACTTCATAGTAAAATAATATATGTCAACAATTTAGGAAAATGTGTACCACATGAAGTTGTTTGTGACTGATGGCAAGCATAATGCTACAACTGATTTGTACGTATATATTGATGATATAAATGATAACGCACCACAATTTGAGAAAAATTTATATGAGATCACAATTTTCGAGGAAGATTACAATGTACCAAAAACATTATTCATTGTAAAAGCAAATGATGCTGATAAGGTATGACAAATAATTGCTTTTTCACTTTATTTTACTGGAATTATTAAAAAGTAATACTTATTTTATGTAGTATTTGAAGCAGATATAGTGGCGTTGTTCTGTTATAAAATACTATATAATATTTAGAACAGTTATTACATTTCACAAATTTGCACCTCATTCATGATCATTCAAGCTTTGCAAAAAATATAAAGGTGGAAATTTTTTTGTTAAATTTCAACAATTAGATAATCTCGAGATATGCTTCAGAATATTTAGATAATCTCAGATGTACTTCAGATTTCGTCTTTTAAAATTGAAGCTTCATAATGAGTAAAAAAGAGAAGAGGAAAGGTTATAAACGTAGTTGATGCTGTTAGCTATCATTAAATACAATAAGTTTTATAGTAATCATTTAATAGTGAGTAAAAATGTTTTCGAATATGTTTTTTAAACAGTGTTTGTATTTGTTCCAGGATGGTTCTTCAAAAATTATTTATCGTCTCGAAGGTCAAGGAGTTGGAGAGTTCTTCCGAGTTGGCCGATATAGTGGTCACGTAGAAGCGATTCGACCGTTAGATCGCGATCCACCAGCAGGTGTACCTGTCTGGAAGTTCATTGTACAAGCAGTTGATGATGATGGACGTGGCTTGATTGGTTATGCTGACGTGCAGGTAGTAACTACTAAATATTATTTCATGCTTAATGTGCTTCAAAATGCTTGATTTCATATACATAAAAAGTTTTTAAAAACCATGTAATTGTCACCTTTAAAAATGCCAATTTTTAACAGTAGATAAATGCACTGACAAAAGACTCAAATTATAGCTTTAATTTTAGTTGCAATTGAAAAAGTTAACTGTGATTTCAAAAAATAAGAGTGAATTTGAGTGAACGAAAATTCAGTAAATCCACATATGTTCTTGCATGACTTTAATAACGTATATCTAATTTTCTAAGTTTCAGTACTTCAAAGATTTCATTTCTGAAGGACTACAAAAATGTTAGAGGTTAAATAAATCAGAAGCAAAGTAAAAAATAATCTAATTTTTAGGTTAATTTGAAAGATATAAACGATAATCCACCAGTATTTGCTGGTAATTTGCTGGGAATGATTGATGAGAACCGAGATCCCGGAGGTCTGTATATTAAGTCAAATAATTAGTAACAAGTTTTGGGTTAGAATATAGCAAAAATATTAAAGAACAAATTAAAATATAATTGTTGATTTAATTTGATTAGAACAGACATGATTAATTTTAAATAATATAATCGAGTTTAATTAAATCTATTCAAATCATTGCAAGATTAACAAATTATTTATGTGATTCAAGAAATGAATTTGAATTCATTATACCAGTAGAAAATTAACGCTTTGAAGATAATTTGTTGTGCTAGATAAAAAATATTTAATTTTATTACTTTAAATTAAAGAATTGTAAACACGCATTGCTTGCTTAATACAAAACAAGCTCAAAATTTGGAGAATAAAAAAGCTCTGTTATACTGTTAAAGTAATGCCAAGTTTAAAAATTTTTTCGTTTGCTTTTTAATTCAGTAATACTTAAAAAAGTTTTTTGATAAAAGATAAATGATAAATGAAAGTTGCAGGTGAAGGAGCATTTGTAATGACAGTATCTGCAACTGATTATGATGATCCTCGAACTGATAATGCTCGATTAGAATATAGCATTACGGTAAACAAAGAAATTGAAGGTGAACCAGTTTTTCGGATTATCCCAAGCAATGGAAAGATCTATGCCATGGTAGTTTTTTAAAGTTTTGCATTTCTGAACAAAAGTTTTTCCCATACCTTACAAAATAAATTGCTTAATTGTTGATTTGTAGCGTAAATTGGATCGTGAATTGCCTTCTGAGAAACAGTTCGTAATTGAAGTTCGAGCTACTGACAAAGGCTCACCACCACTTGAAGGTTAGATCTTTTGCTTTCAATTTTGATCAAAAAAGTTTATCATTTATTTATTTATTTTAATGAAAAAACCATAATCATAATTTGAATGAGATAAATTTGACCAAATTTGGTACAAAAATTTATGTACTATTATTTTACCTAACAGTTTTTGTTGAAAGTAATGCCTTAACGAGCTTGGTTCTTAATAGAAAGAATAAAAAATTTTTCAAGGAACTGGAAATGTAACCATCCGTGTTACCGATGTAAACGATAATGAGCCATATTTTGAAAAAAACTTATATTTCGGATCAGTTGCGGAAACTGCCTCTATCGGCTCCGCGGTCACTAGTATATCTGCTTTAGACAAGGATACAGAAGCAAGGTGAAATACTAATTAAGTAATTACAAAATTGTTTGAGTTTCAAAAATTTTTTAATTGATTTTACTTTGATTTTTCAACTCATATCTCAGTGAATTGTATAGCACTACTCAACTTTAGTGACAATTTATTTTCGTATGAATTGATGGATGACCATCAGTACTTTTACATTACGACGGAAGCTGATTCAAGCAGATCAAGTGTTGGAGTATTACGAGTTAGAAAGGTTGCCTTACACTTATTTAAATCATTTACTAAATCACATTTAAGTTTTGTATTTTTTTAATAGTAAAAAAAACTTTGTTCTATTATTTTTTTTAAATTTATTTTTAATTTGTCCTACTTTAACTTACAAATCAAGTTACAATTTAGTATTAATCTTCAGGTTTAGTAAAATACCCGAAGTTTTCAAGGTTTTTCAGCAACCGAACTTTTCTTCCGGTTTTGTGTCCATCCCAATTTTCTCTCGTAAATTTTCTTCAATCTTAATCTTCATATAGAAATATTAAGACCTTATCCTGTCCTCTTATCTATAATTGCTGACACTTATCCAGCATTACGTCTATTCTATGTTAAATTCAGTGCACTTCTGAAATCATAAAACATCCGCCTTCTGTCGTCCTTCAAATAAATTAATATTTTTTTGATTTTTTAAAGGAACAAACGCACAATTTAATTTAATATTTCAGGTAATTTTATTTTTTTGCCATTTTTTCCACAATTCCATCCACTTTCTATCGTCCTTCAAATTTTTAGCAATTAAATGTACGCCTTTTCTTAAAAATATTGCCTAAAATTATTGAGAAGAACTTGTTTGAAAGTTATGTTATCTTGCAAAAAAGCCAAGCAATTATTAAATTTTATGTAATTTCTTGCCTTAAAATTAAAACTTTTCTATCGTAATCAGCCGATTACAGTAAACTTTTCATCGTTCCTCAAAAATGGTAATTTTCTTTTAACTAAAAAATTGTCACGCAGTATAACTAATTTTTCAAGGCAGCGTTTCTTTCACTTTACTTTAAAGATTCAAACAAGTAGAAAGCTCATTTAGTTGTTGACAGCGCTGAGAAGGGCACTTTTTTGTTTTCGATCAGGAACTCTATTTGACCCCATACATCATTTTACTCCTTGCAAGCATTTATTCTCAATATTCTCAATGCTGTGCGTTTTATTAACTTTTATAGTTTTAATTTTTTTTTCAATTTTACTAAAATCTTAACTATATATGCTTAATCGAATTGTATGCAATTTTTTAGCTATTTCCAGAAGTTTTCAATTTCTGGGTTATAATTACATAAAATTTAAGTAAAACTCTAACGAAGTATTTAATTACATTTCACTTAATTCCTTTTTTTAATACTTGGTAGTAACTTATCATTTCTTAACATAGCTTGAAAGTCACTTATTCTTCATTCAATTAACCCTTACTACAGTATTAGTAAATCTTTTCACACTCTTAAAATGAAGATAATTTATGAATATGCAAATTTTCTTAAGTTAAAAACATTATTTGAATATTTTCTATAAATTATAACTTTTTAGGATTGAAATTTGAATGGGTAATAAATGAACAGCTAACTTTGTTTGCTGTCAAAATAAGTTTCAGTGCATTTTTTTGCGTAATTTATTTCTTAAATTAGTTGCATAAAAGTAAGACTTAGTATTTTATAATTATAAAACTAAAACTGAGAGCAATTTCATTGTTATGCCTCCAAAAATGTACGAGCTTAGATCTCTCATAAACTTAGTCGATTAATTGAGCAGTAGTTATTTTGCTAGCATGAAAGTTCCCTTCTACATTTGTTCTTCAGTTGCCACACACAATATCACTGCAAATCCGCGCTGCTCTAAGCAATTTCTCTTGAGATTTAGCTGCTCGCCCATTATAGCTATTAGAGATTTATGTATTTATGTGTTGGTAACAATTTGTGTATATTCACAAATATGTCATATTTTGTCTCATACACATTATCGTTGCTATATGCTTTTTATTATTTATGAATGTTTTCTTCAAAATCTCATGTTCAAATAATACTTTCAGATGAATGCGCGCATTTCTTGTCTGCTTGTAATAACATATTTTCTTCATTATTGCTTTTTTTTTAAAGTAGTAATTGTAACGTAACGTAACGTAACGTAACGTAGCATAACACATCATTTTATGACTTTCATTAATGGTTGTATTATTAGAGTAGCAATATTAATATTAACTTCAGAACAAATATCACTTCACTTAGTGTTTAGCTAAGTTATTATTAAAAGCTATAATGTAATGCTTTTAAATCGATTCAACACTTAAGCAAAATTCAGATTTTTGCATTATGCATATTTACTGAAAGACTCATTAGAGTTTTTTCTTATTTTCATACAAAGTAAGAATAGATTAAATCTCAGAATGCATAATTGATTCTGTTTGAAGTCAAAATTTATTTAATTAATATGAACGCAGTAAAAACTAACTTTTTTCTATTTTCATCAAAATTTTTGCGAATTCGCAAAAGTTCGCTAAACTCCTCAAAAAATAAGCAAACCTTTTGTAGACAACAGTATTGGCTTAAATAAATTAAAGTTACTGTTTTAATTTTGATTATTTTTTGTAGAACAAAATAAAAAGTATCGCTCACTGCTAGCTATTTCATTTCTTGAGAGAAAATATTTTTCAACGAGAAAAAGGAGATTATTTTTCAAAGTCATCAGACGGCTATTTTCCAATGTCATATTATTTTTTATTTGCATAAAATAGAAAAAAGGAGCAGAAAATTTCCACAATTATCTCTTAACCTTTAGCTCTCTGAGATAAATTTGCCTAAAATTGCTTCTAATCTTCGTGTTAAAAAGTATTTAAGCAGTCAGATAGATGCTAATGCAAAGCTTTTAATAAATTTTTGAGTAATCTAAAAATTATCCAAATATTTTTTGCTTCTTTTTGAAAATGAGTGTGAAAATTAAAATAGCTTGACCCCTAGTTTGTGACCTCTTCTTTTCTTGCTTTTCATTTCTCTTGCTAATACACTCAAATACCATTTCTACATAATTCTTCTTTTCCTATGCAATAATAAACACTCATCGAAAGGATAAGTAAGTATAAGGTACTTTATTCTTTGAAGGCTTCCTAAATTCTGGTACCAATTAAGAGCCATCTCAGTTTTGACCATGAATGACCCTTAATTAATGTAAGGAAGTAAGGAGCGGTCATTTCTGCTCTTCTCTTCAAAATAAATATCATTCATTAACTCAAATTCTACCATTTTTGATGCTTGAAACTTAAGGATTATGCAAGCTGCCTTAAACTTGTCAACAACAGTTACCATCTTCATTAGAGGTCTAGCTTAAGCTTTTTCAGGAAACAAAGTTGATGCTTTATTTTCTCAGATTCGTCTCCTTTCTCTGTTTCAGATAATACATCCATACATCCACATGCACACACATACACACACACGCACACACACACACGCACAACACGCACACACACGCACATAGTAACACGTGCACACATTATTCAATTCCAACTTGAATTGTAATATAAAATACATTTGTTCTAACATACAGAAAGTGATAAATAAATTGAAATTATTGATTCTCCTTTGACCTTCTTTTATACGACTACAACTTTTACCATTCACGTCTGCCTCATGTACAACATGTACAATACAAATTACAGAGTTCAGAAGTAAATAGTAGAAATTAAACTTTAAATCATTTAAATTTATCCAGAAAAAGTCAAAAAAATAACAATAAAATAGTAAGAACATTGAATGTAAAAAGATATTCTAGGAAAGTTATTAGTTATTCTGAACATAATACGTTAAAGGGGTTGTATACGCTTGCATTCCTGTTCCTAATATTCGTATTTATAGTTTCATGTACCTAAAATAAAGTATACTGAAAGGATTGGTTCATGAATACTTGAATTACTTCTTCCAAACCATCCTTCTAGTAATTTGGGTTTGTGAACTCATCGGTACTGAAGTGATTTTGATATGGTCATTACAGCTAAAGTAGTACGTTTGTTCATGAAAGTAATCTTTAAAAAACTGACCACTACCTTTTTTGATATAAAATTATTTTTTTATTTTTTTTCATAGATTTTTTTTTTCTTGAAGTAAAATTGTAGATCAAATTGTAATATATTCAATAATAATACCAAATGAGAAAGTAATTATTGCACTAGACTATCGGTACTTACAGGAATTCAAGAATGTTTTCATAGAAAACTGGTAAAATTTGTCTACTGCCTGTGTTAATGCTTACATTCTGAAGTCAAATTACAGCGTAATTACTTTGTGACAAAAATAGCTTATCTATCTGACCCTTTTTGAATACTATTCAATTGATAGTTGGAATTAAATTTGAAATTATTGAATTCTAATTTTAAAAAAATTTTCAAGTATACGTTTTTTAGATCTTTTTTTTTTCAAAAATTTTACAACAAATTTATTTATGGAAAAAAATTTTCACAAAGAAAAAAATAATCTATGAAAAAACAAAATTTCTGTAGAAAGAAAAAAACCAAAAACTTCAGTTAGATGCAAAACCAGTTCGGTGCTATTAAAATTTGTCTCTTCCCATAACATCAGTATTCTCTACACCTGTCATTTATCTACTTCTTTTAAAAGTCAAACTTCAAATGAATTATTTTTCGCAAGTTACAGAAGGCTACAAAATTTTAATAGAAATAGTCTGAGAAAGAAATTATCTGAGGTAATTGATCAATTCCAAATTCATTTACTGTTATGAATTGAATTACGGAACCAGTTCACCATTCTATTTACTACCGCTTTTTTCATTTTTTTTTTGGTACCAAAGATGGTAACTTTTATCTTTTTATACTGATTTTGGTATTTTATTGGCATTATTAGTAGTGCTGAGTAGAGATAAGTATAGTACTCTAAATTCAAACAATCGCCAAATGTGTCATAGTAAATCATTGAGTGCGCATATAATTGGAAAAAAAAATGGAAACAAAAAGCAAAAATTGGAATATTTTGTTTTTTTTATTTGAATAAACAATTTTCAGAATCTTTCTAAAACAGAAAAACAATATTACTAAAGTAAGGAATTATAATATTTGATCTTTAACGTTTATAATACAATTTTAGACTATATTTCTCTGAAATATGGCAGTCTGCGCAAATTTATGCAAATTTAATAATCTCAGTAAAATCGTTCTTATATATCAAATGTCAGTATTAAATAGCGTAAATGGCTGAAAAGTATTATTAATGCATGCTTTGGAGAAAATTCAGTTCTCAACAAATTATCAAGCATTGCAATTAATATATTATCAAATGAATTTGTTAAAAGGCTGTGACTTACTTGAGATAAAACTTTGCCTGGGCTGATTGGTTATTTTATAAAACATTATCGGTGAGTATTTAATTACTTATTAAAGCACTGCTTAGAAATCCAAATCATTTTGCTAATTTTTTTGTACTTTTTCTTTAATTACTTACACAATAATTACTTCTGTATGCATGAAATGCTTTGATAGTACTTAAAATTTAAATTGCATCGAAAGGTTATTAATAGTTTTGATTACTAAACGATTTTGATAGTAATAATAATGCAAAGCAGTAATTAGCTGCACTTTTTCATGGCTTTATTTCATTAAATTTTAAAATGATGTTAAAAAGTGCTGTATACACTTATTATGCTTGAGTATTATTTTTATTATCATTATATAATTGAATAATATTTCTAATAATAATAATGCTCTTTTGTAATATCTGAATTTTTATAGACAAATATTTACAAAATAGGTTATAAAGACATATTGACATGAAAAGATTATAATTTTAATTTCTTCCACTTTAATGGTATAAATTCCATTATACGTTGTTCAGTAATAATTTCTATGAGTTGTATAGAATTATGTGTACAGCTCTTACATATAAGTGGTCACTTGCATGGTCAGTGTAAACTGTTGGATTCATGTTAGACAAGAAAATGACTTGAAATAAAATAAATCAGCAATTCGGACAATCTATCATTACCCCTCGAGTTAGCTCCTATTTTTACCTCAAATTAATTTCTTGAAAAAACAGAATTCTATCAACGATTTAATTACCTATTTACTTTGTTACTGACTTATTATTCCTGTTTGTTCTTGTAAAATTCTCTACGTGAACCTAAACTGCTAATGTGAATTTCACTGTTATAAAGTGATTCATTAAAGCTAATCAGTAAACAATCAGTTCTTGTTTCCCCTTTATGGTAGCTTTCTTGATCATATCAATTGATAATTCTCATTTTTTAAAACTCCTTTTAACTGCATCTAAAATTTATCTCTTTTAAGAAATGGCAAAAAGTTTCAAACCATTTCAATTTATGTACTCTGTTAACACTACGCATATTTTTGATACATTTATAATACAATATTTTTGTACAGGTACAAATACAATAATACAATAATGCATAAAACACTGGACACATTCATTCAGATCCTATTATAGTATTATTAATGCTTGCAACCAAATTTCATTGCTTATCCACTTAAGCTCCATTTTTGCATCGTAAAAAATAGTTTTACTCAGAGGATATTTTGGTATACGACTGATTGACTCTTCTTCGTTTCACTTTTTCAGTTTTCACTTTGCTAGCATGTACATTTACAAGTACCTTAGCAATAATTTTAGCCAAATTAACTCTTCTCTTAACTACTACTTTTCTTCCACAAGCAGTTAGCTAGCTTATTCACGCACTTCACATTTACTTTCAGTACTTCGTGATGATTACCTATCTCTCATCTTATTAATGCATTTGTTATGTGAATAATGTTATTTTTCACTATTTCCATTTATGTATTGTGCGAAATGACCTCGTAGTAGATTATAATCAAGCAAAAATTGCTAATAAAAAGTAAACACATTTTCTGTACACAAATATAAATAGTGAATAATTTTCAACTTGCATTAGTGAGATTGTGCGAATGAAAAGTTTTATGAATTATTAATAATTTGATTGAATTTATTAATTATACCGTAAAAGCGTATCTAATTATTAGAGAGAGTATTATTTAGTTAGTTAAAGAAAGTCTAAGAAATCTTTAATTTTGATAATAATTTTTCTGTTTTTGATTCTTTTATGCAAATTTGAGACTAATAGTTGTCAGTTTGAAAAAGAATAAAAGCTGAAGAAAATACTTTACTGCTTGGCTGACAATAGCATTTGTTTGCTTAGCACAGTCTTTTGGAGTGATTTCTTGTTTGCTTCACCTTAGCATTTTGTTTACTTTTGTTATTCGAAAGCTACTTGAAAGTTGCTTGTAGTGTACAGTCCCCAAAAATTCGTCTCATTTGCATTATTCACTCACTCAACTCAGAAATGCTAACTATCCCAAGTAATAATATCAATTCATTGATTAATTAATAAACTAATTATTACTTTTTAAATTTATTATTTGTATAATAATCAAAATTTAACCACTAAACATTTTAAGAGTGATTTTATGACAGATTTTTTCACACACATTTCGTCGTCTACTCAATTTAGCAAAATCAAACAGTTCTGAAGAAATTATTAAATTAATTAATTTTAATTACTTTTTTTTAGTATTCTAAAAAGTGACATAAACATAAAAAATATTACGTTAAATTCATAAAATTTCAACACAAAGTGCTTATTTCTTATCGCAGCACAATGTGCATATATACTAGTCAATATCTGAGTAAGAAAAAAGATTTAATAATTAATTAAATATTTTTTGATTAAATTTAAATGATTGAATTAAAATTTTTGTTTCTGAAAAGTCTTTCCATGACTAGTTTTTGATTAAAATCATTGAGCACGTCAGTTAGATTCAATCTTTGTTAGCTTACATAATTTGCAAACATTTTCTCGCGCTACGTTGCTCGATGGTCGACCGTCTTCACACGTTGCTTACAATGTTGGCAGATAGCTTTCTCAGCTCCCAACATATTTCTATCTTGGAGGCAGCAGTATCGTACTTCAATTTCATCTTGTGGAGTAATGCTTCCATATAGGTGAATATTGATGAATCAGCTATATAACTCATACTTTTTATTGATTGAACTCCCAGATTTTCTTTATTTGGTATTTACTAATCTTTTCCTGATTTTTGTAACTTTCTTATCTATTCTTATACCCTTTAGTACCTTTTAAAATTATACTTTAACCTATTCATCTTACCTTCATATTAGTTTTATTGCAAATCTACCGTAGTCTTTGTCAATGATATTTCGTTTAGTACAATAACATTATTTTATATTTTGTTTATTTTGTGCATTTAAAAATTTTTGCACAGAGTTTATTTTGAATAAAAAACAAATTGTGCAGTTTTTATCAATTTGTAATTCGAACTTATATGTTCTCTACTACTTTTCATTTGCTTTTAAAAGATCACTTCTGATAAGGCACTGAAAATGTAGATGAATGAGTTCAGACATTCCTTATCTGCCTCAGCTCAATCAATCAATCAATCACTTTTGATGTTTTATCTGTTCTTGATCGATTTGATTTCTCAAAATTCTCTGATCATATATTTTTATTTAATTTAATGTCTAATACAGAATATTAAACATTAGCATCAAATTTTTTAATCCGAAATTTTCGATGTAAAATTTTTTAACGAAATTTGATAATTTGTTGCTATTTTTTAGCTTAGTATTTGTTTTACCATTTACTTTTTAACATTTTGTTCTATTTTTCCTTTCATTTTTATACCGTACTTCAAATAAAAGTGGGAAAGACTAGAATGCATTAAAAAGTTGTATAAAATTTGCATATATTAAAGAGTAAAGAATGATAGATGCGAACGATTTAGCTATTAACTTTTATTAGCTACTCAGTGCACACTAATTTGAGCCTATAATTTATGCAAATTAATAATGTAAAAATTTATCAGGTTATTATAAGAGACAATTCCTTTGGGTAGCTTAAAAATGGCTAAATGAATATTTATGCAAATTACATTGTCAGATATTATTAGTTCAATTTAAGCGTTTTTAAATTTGTTTGTAGTTATTTGAATTAAATATTTTGGAATTGATTTAGAAATAAATAAACTATAGTAAAATAGCACTTTACAAATTATTTGTAGCTAGCTTGCAAATTATTGCTTAATTTGGAAAAAAGAATTGAAAGCAAGCAGAAATAATTCAGTTTCAATTGTTTCCGATTTATAGATATTTCCTTTTTCAGCTAAAGTAGATGAACTGCTTAACTATGTAGACTGCTCAAAATTATAACACTTATTTTAAATAAATATTTAAAAAGTTCATAATTTATAATTAAAAAAAAGAAAAATTATGATATTTACAGATTTTATTAAATAATAATTCGATAAAAATATGTAGTAAGTTTTTATCCTGTTTAACATGCAAATTAATAAAGTATTTTAAGTAATTTGAAGCAGATATGATAGAGAATTTGTTGATATGACTGAAATGTAAGCAATTTATATGCGTGCGTAATTGTCCATCCATTAATAGACTGTTTAAAGTTGTTAATAAACGAAGCTAATTTGTATGTGAGATTTTTTGATGAAAATTTTAAATGAATTAAATTTGCTAAATAAATTACTACTATATAAAAAAAATAAATCAGGCAAGAAATGCTTTAATCACAAATTCTAGAATAATTGAATAAATAGAATATTAATTTAAGCAAGCGATATTCAAAACTATCTAAATTGAATTGTAAATGAGTTGAATATTTACTTAGTCTTACTTTCATATTTACAAAAGAGCAATTTTGTTGTTTGCAAATTTCTCAAAATTCAATTTTATCATATTTTATATATTTGAATTTCACTTTTTTCCTATTAATTCTTTTTCGAATTAGCAAACTTTTTTAATTACAGTTCGTGAAGCCAATTTTAGCACTTAAACTTAATTACAGTAACGAAGCAAAACAAGCCGATTTCGAGAATTGCAACAATAGAATAAAATTATACGTGGATAAATTTTTGAATACAAAATTTTTTCTTCTCTAAATTTGGAGCAAAAAAAAAAGATATTGCTGTTTGAATGAAAAATTCTTAATTTGTAATTGAAACAAAAGCATAAATTGTATTGTATATCATCAAACCCATTTATTTGTAAAAAAAA
>UYYF01004627.1:19314-41015 GCA_900618365.1 Thelazia callipaeda
AACTTTTCTTACTATAATGAATTTAAGTCAAACTTACATTAACATATTCGATACTTTCAACGACATTCAATAAATACTTTGTTTCTTCAAGGTTAGCAACTTCTTAAGTATGAATTACAGCTTGAGATTCATTTCCAGTTCAGTTATTCCAACTGCTCGTCTTCTGCTTTGTGCATTCAAGGCCAAAGTAATACAAGGAATAACAGTTTTTTCTCGTTCACTCTCAAATAGACATTTGGAAGACAAAAAATCTCATACTTTGCATATTTTCTTGTTTTTTTCATCAAAACAATTACTGGTGAACATTTGACTATATTTTTGTCATTAGACTTTTAGAATAACAATTTTTTAATATTTTATCAGACGAATTTATTTTTGTTTAATAGACTAAAATATGCTTTTGCTTATTATGTGAACATCGTTTTTATTTATCATTATTATTTTTATTATTATAATTATTACAATGAATAGCATAGAAACTACTGCTGTGTTTTGTCAAACTAATATTAATTTAAATGTTGTTAAAAACATTTCAAATTAACATTATTGTAGTATATTAATTTTAATAAACATAAAATACATGTACGAAATAATTTAATCAAGTTAAACGCATTTTTAATCAACCAATCAGTTGTTTCGCATAAAAACAGTTCTCTTCATAAAATGTGTTACGGTATCTGAGATATAGTGGTCACTTATAATTTCCGGTTTATCACAGTTGGAATCTTATGGATTCTTTGAGCAGAAGATGTTCCATGTTGGGAAAAACTTTTCAAAAAAGAAGACTGAAATAAAATTTGTAAATCTGTACAATGAAAAGTTTTCTTTTCAAGTAAGCGATAAATAAAAGTAAGGAAAATACGAGTGAGGAAGAGTTGAAGTAGTAAATGGAATGAATAAATGTCCTTGGAATAATGATAGTACTCGCTTTCTCAACTAAAATCACGATAAAATTATTGAATGAATTAATAGTTATAGGTATGAATCAATTTCGAATTTAACTTGCTTGCCTTCAACAAATGATTCATAATGTCAGCAGAATCAGACTAATTTTCATTTTTTGCTATACTCTCAAATACAAAAGTTTTATTGCATTTCAAGTATTACTCATCGTCTTTTTTAACTGTTTTCCTTCACTGCGTATTATTTACTGATAAAAATTATCACTTTTATATTTTCACATCATTTCATTTCATTTCACATCATATCATATCATATCATATTATATCATATCATATCATATCATATCATATCATATCACTTTGTTAGATTGTATCAGATCCAGTTAACCTTTCTAGCATTTATAATTATCATTGCTGTATTGCTATTTCTCCTTCAAACTTGATTTGACTCATTCCTCGTTCTTTTAAAGAATTTGCTCCAAGTATTCTGAGTCTATTCATTCTTGATACTTTACTGAATCTAGTTTACTTTGAAATTGTTTAGTGATATGATTAATACTTGCTTTAATGATTAAAGATAACTTTTTATTAAAGTTAAAATTAATTGAAATTTTTACATAAATTAAAACTTCTTCTAAAATCTATTCTGATTGTTTACAAAGTAAATTATATTTGGCTATGTGATTGGTAAAAAGAAATAGGCGTAGTTTAACTTTTTCTAAAGTATAGTTTTTAAAGTTTGAGTTGTTTCAAATAAATTATTTTGCAGTACTTTTCATTGTTTTATGCGAATTAATTTATTTTTAGTAGTAAGAATTCACTTGTG
This sequence comes from Thelazia callipaeda, assembly GCA_900618365.1. Taxonomy (NCBI): domain Eukaryota; kingdom Metazoa; phylum Nematoda; class Chromadorea; order Rhabditida; family Thelaziidae; genus Thelazia; species Thelazia callipaeda. Next base: position 21,043 of record UYYF01004627.1, read on the forward strand.
TGTGCTAAATCAGGCTATTACTTTCTTCCCGCTGGTTTTTGACCCCATTTTGAGAGATACTAAACCGATGACCACTGTTTCTAGCAATAGGTGATAGTTATCTTTCAAGTAGTTAAATGTTTATTCCTTTAAGTATTTATTTTATTGTTATCACACTTGTTCTATTTTGCGCAAATAAGTAAGTAATTTCAACGTGAATCTTTAAAAATTAACCTAAAAAGTATTTTTGTAAGTGTGTAATTTCTCCTCACTTTCTTGAAAGTTTTATTGGAAAAGAATACGTATAATTATGCCCGTAAAATAATTCATGCAATATAGGTCACTTCAGAAATCTTCTACTTTGAAATCAAAAATAATTCGTTTCTTTTTTAACCAAAAATTGTTGCTTCTCTTTTGCTATTTATCCTTTTGTATACAAAAAAAAACAAAGGAATTTTATAAGACTAAAATGAAAATTTTTACATTTTAAATTTTGTAATAAAGACTTGCTGAAAGTATTTGAATTACTTCTAATGCTACGCTGCAGAAGTCTACAAATGAGCAAATAACGTAGGATTAGGCTAAAATAAATATTTTCATCTGTGAATTAATTTCTCTCTTAAAAGTTACTTTATTTTGGTGGCAAGATGAATTCACTGCAATGAGTCATATGAGGATTTATTATTTACTCTTTATTACACAAATTTATAACAGTTATTATGTATCACATATCATAATAAAAATAATAATAGCGAGCAACAAAGATGATATTATTATTATTGTTATTGTTATTATTATAATAAATGATAATAGCAGTAAAAGAAATAATATTATTATGATTGTTACCAGTGTTATTATTATTACTATTGCTGTTGTAAATTCCTGATATAATTTATAAAGTATAAATGAATAGCTGATGGGAAGAGGTGAGGATAACAATCGAAAATGGCCCATGTCTGTGAAAATGACCTTGGCAAAATTATTGGACGATTGACTGCAATGAAAAATATGCAGTTGTACTAAGAAGTAAGAAGTAATAAAAATAGTCCATCTTGTCACAAAAGTGTCAGAAAGTGTTTAAATTTTTATTTTGATTACGATATTTATGCAAATAATAAGCTTAAAATGAATTCATCAAATAGTATTTATGAACTGTGAGAAGGAATTATCCTCATTTTTGTAATACAATACAATTTTTGAAGGCTTTGCAATGTAATGAAAAAAGTTTCTGGCAGTTTTAATAGAGTATAATAGAAAGGCATTGAATGTAAAAATACATGCAAAGCATTCAGTTAAGTTTGTATTTGAAAAATTCAATCAGTCAAAGTTTTATGCAAAAATTAGATGCTAATTTTTGCGCATTTATTTTATTTTATTTTATTTAATATGGCCTTCAAATTCTTTGATAAAATACTGAATGCATTAACATGAATAATTGATTTCTAGCAATCAGTAATTGCTCAATTAATTAATCGATTATACTTGTTTGAACAAAGATAAAATTATTTTTTGAACTTTGCATATGAATTTTATGTCTTTTTAGCTGAGCTATAAAAACGACTGTTCTTTAATTCCTTCGAAAGACAAATTGAGTTTCAGACTCAGATACTAATTTTAGATTAGATTAGTTATTTATAACTAGTCTAATCTTAAATTTAAGTGATAGAAGAATTCCATTTCACTGCCTAATAAAAATTTTTCATCTATTTTATATGCGTGAATGAATAAATGCTGAATTAAGTGATAGCAAATTGCTAATTTTTTGTAACGTTTTGGTGCAAACTTTTGGAAGCAAAGAAATTTAAAATGTCTCAGTATGAATCATAATTCATACTATGATTCATGTTTGATTCATCAACCCTTCAAATATAAATTAAAGTTTTGTGATAAAGCTTATTTTTAATGATAATTGAATTTTTTATTACTTAATTATAACATTTAGAAGCACTGATAATCCTTTATAAATTTTCATATAGTCCTTGCTTTGATATCATTTGAGGCATTGAATGTTCTAATATTATGCAAATTTTAGTTATAATTAGAATTAATATGCTCAATCCATTTCATTCATTAATTTGTTGCAGTAATTATTCAAATCCGCAGTGAATGCTCTTTCTATAAATTGAATAATTAAAGTGGTTAATGTAGTTGTTTGAATAAATACTAATGATATTCGTATCTAAATTAAATCTAGCATTTATTTTTGTCGATCTTTTAATTGCTTGCATTTATTTTGCAAGTTTGATTCAAATTTACTCAAAAAAACTATTACTGAGTGACATACGCAAAATTTTTCACATTTCGTTTAAAACTGTCAAAAACATTTTCTTCTCTTACCGCACTTACTCTTTTTGCAAAAGTTAGCTTAAAACTTTCATTTATTTATTTATTACCTAACTAAAACTTAATTAACTTTTAAATGCTTTCCTTTTTTCCCTCCAAATTAAAAGTTTACAACTGCACAGCTAATCAAAAGAATTATTTTCACAAAACTTGGAAGCATTTTGCATAGTTATTAGACTAATCAAATTTGAAGACTATAAATTATTTTGAACAAAGAAAACATGAAGTAATTTAGTCAAAGTTATCCAATCACTGTATTTTATTATTCTAAAAACAAAACAAGTTACAATCTAAGTTTGAAATTTTTCCAAACATATAAACTTGCTGAAAAATTTTGCATCTTTTTAAATTATTTATTACAAATAGTTTTATAAATGAATATATTGAATGGATAGAATTGAAATTTATGCAGTAAGTTGAACAATTTAAAATTAGCCGTTAATATTTGTATTTTCAGGTCGATCATATTAATTATGAAGAAGTCATTTCAAAGTTTTACTACTTATTAATTACAATTAATAACTACGTAGAAGTATTTGTGAGTAAGAAGAAAAGTTTTCATTACATTTAAATTTTTTTGTAAATAATTAATATTATCTAATTTTTTTTTGAGATTAATTCTTGAATTTTTTTTGCCATTTTTATTAGACTTTTTAAATTGAATTCTTGACAAAATCTTCTCTTTCCACATTTCATTTCTTGTTTTCTTCTTTCTTCTGATCAAATAATAATTTTTTCTTCAATTGTACTCTTTGTATTTGGCAGTCTTTTTCATGCAATTTAAATTTTATATTTCAGGTCGATTAGTATTTGTCGTTTTAGATATAAAATCATTTAAAATAAAATTGCCAAAAATTTAGAGCTTCCTCATAATCCATTAAAAAAAGTTTATCTTATTAATATTAAAAACAAACTACGTGGCCTTTTTAGGTGGATTTTGAATATTCTTACTGAATATTCTTTGAATATTCATATATTCAGTATATATATTCAGTTTTAAATATATATATTTTATAAATATTCTTACTTATGCTTTCATTTTATAAATATCATTTATATATATAATTAAAAATAAAAGCATAAGAAGAATATTTATAAAATGATCGAAAGTGATTTTAAGCATTACAAAGGTTTAATGCAAAAATTATTTGTCATCTAACAATTTGATTACTTTTGTTTATTTTGCTACAGATTGAGTGAAGACAAAATAGAAGCAAAAAGTGTTAAGACATTTAATTAATTAATTTTTTTTGACTTTGTTCAAATAAGATAAGAAATTTAATCGTTTATTCTGCGAGTTGTGTAGTCACTTATTCTGAAAATAATGAATGGCTTAACAAAAACTATTATATTTTCAACAAACGATTGTTTTACTTTTGACATTTTATTAAAATTAAATTGTCATTTAATCTCAACAAATGGCTAGTTATTATTTTAAAATGATTAACAATTTTTTTTAAATTATTAAAATGAAAATAGAAAATTTGAAAACAAAATTTGAATAAACATTGCAAATATAAAATTGAAATTTTCAATTGTACTAATGAAAGAATATTGGCAAAGTATTAATAAAATATGCATTGAGAAGTATATTTCTAAAAAAATAACAAAAATTGAAGCAAATTTTAGAATTATTTGCTTTTTTTGCATTCGAAAAAAAATTTTTATTTTTTAACTTGCTGAAGTTGAAATGATTAAACTTTTATTAAAGGATATTTTCGTCGACATTTTCTTTCAGCTAAATAAAAATGCATTATAATTTGTGGCATAAAAAAAGGAAGTGAATAGTTGACTGATCATTTTATGAATATTTTTACTTTGGCTATTATTTTTATTCGCAAAAATATTTACTCATGCAAATTATACCAAAAAAGTAAATGAAATAGAAATATTTTTGTACTAATTTTAAATAATTCTTAATTAATCGTTTATTTGAAAAAAAGGTATGCATACAATTGCTTCGAATAAACTAATTACATACAAATTATTAAAAATTTCAGTTACGTTTACTCAGACGTATCTTGTTGCATTCTAATTGCTTACACAAAAAGAAAACTTTAAACAAGAGAATTTCAATTTTTATTGCATATAACTTGCATTTTTGTAACCTCAGATTAAATTACAGTACTTTACTCACTATTTTTTTCAAAGTAATACTTCTAGTTTTCATTTTATGAATGAATGAATAAATTAAATGCTACAGGGAGATCGAGGCTGAGAAGTTTGCAATGAATAAGTAATGTTAATTTGAAGCACAACCATGAATTTAAATTAAAAAAGCTGAAGTGGTATTCGAAATATTAGCTTAAATATTTCTTTTTTTGAAATCTAAAAAGTTTTGATCATTTTCTGATATGCTTTTGAACTGATAATTTTATGTAAAATTTTAAACTATTCAAAAAAGCATGACAGCAAAGGCAGAAAATAAATATTCAGATCAAGCCATTTCATATATTATTTAAATTGGTACTGATTACACATCGTTGGAAAGTTTTACTTGCCTATGTCTAAAAGGGACAGATTAGAGAAGTTCATCAATCCATTTTTATGCAAATAACTTCCAAAGTTTAATTTTAGTAGCACATTCTATATTATGAGTTGATATCTTTTGCGTAATGCTTTCGGACAAATTTATCCACTTTTCACTTTGCTTTAAAATGATTAAATGTAAAACGAATTTGCATAAATTTCATTACCCTTTTCATTCAAATTCAATTCATCTATATTTTGCTCGCATTTAATTCTAAGCACGCAATCACTTTTTATTGTTTGCTTGAAAGCACAAAATAAGAAATTCATAACATACTGAAGTTTGTTTTGATGCAAAAAAAATTTTGTCAATCAAAACTTTTTTGCTTTGCGTTTATTATTTTTTAGATTTGACACAAATTTTGATCTAAAGTCAACTGCATTTTACTTATTTACTTACGACAAGTTTTTGCGCTTTATAGTTTTGTTTTTTAACTCAAGAAGTAAACAAACTTTTTATCAATAATAATAATAATAATAATAATACTAGAAATAATAATAATATGTGTTCTTACTGAAAAAATGTTTTGCGTATAAAAATAAATTCAAAATTTTTGATTTATCTTAAAAAGTGTACATATTAGTATTATTTTTACATAAATCAAGTTAAATCTTGAATTATTCATTTGATAAAAAAGATTTCAGGTGTTAACTACATTTCTTATGCTAGATGACAGCTGCCTTCAAGAGTTGCAATTTTGAAAGATATTTAATGTAAACTTTGACCTATAAAAAATATCAATCCATCATTTATCGGATATAGAACAAATCCATTAAAACTCTTCAATTTTCATCTATTGTTTCGCATTTTCATTATTTCTACTAATACACTTGGGGCAGTAACTAGCATGAAAAACTACTCACTTACTTTAATACTAAATTTTACTTGAGGAGTTCCCTCTAAACCTGACCTTTAATTATTTTATCGTCAATTTTTTATGAACAAATTTTTGCTTGCTGCTTTACTTGAATGTTCTCTTTAAATTACTGAGTACAGTAACTGGAAAAAAAGGCAAATTCATTAAATATTAAGGCAATGAACGATCCATGCATACTTATATGTGCACAAATTATTTAACGAGTAATAAATAATATTTCTACGTAATAATTTAAGTCTTCCTGTAGCAAAAAATGGATATATCCTTTCGTACACACTCAGCAATATCTGTTATGGGTGTGTGTAGTGAAGGTGCGGACTGATAGAAACACACAAACACACACATGTACGCACACAATGCCATAGATATCAAGTATGGGAAGCAGCTGTCCATTCTTTCTACCTCTCCTTGACCAGTCTTTTCCATTCAAACCCCGCACCCTTTGACCCTTTTAGGGCTCTTCCCGCGATGTCCTGCTGTCTCGTTACCTACACTTTTAGGATATTAAACTTTTTTCAAAACTTATGAATCAATATCCTTCAAAATTAATGTTAGCACTAAATTTCATACTATTTGCATGCAATTATCCCTTGGAATTATATTTGCTATTGTGCTGTATGTATAATTTTATACAATATACATGTCATTTAGAAAAATTTTTTTCTTCTATGCAGGAAAGCAATATTATTTCCTAAAGATGTGCTGACTTTTAATTATTTGTACTATATTACTTGTAGAATCTTCCCGAGAAAGATATAACCTCATCTTAACCTTTACTGCATCATATTCAGTACTTTCTAATATTTACCTTTTCAGACTTGATTATTCTCGTTTTCTATTCATTTTCTCTATCATAATTTCATTAAGTAATAAGCTAATGCCTTATCATTTATGTATGCTATTATAAAAACAACATTAGTTAAAGTAATGCTTAAGTTTAGAAATTAGTAATTTAGTAACCAGCTGATTAGGATATTTATTATTATATTGTGTAAATAGTTTATTGCTTTAAGTAAACTGCAAACTTTCTAATTTGGAAAATATTATAAATCATTTTTACTAATCTTTTGCTTATTGTTACTTTCTCTATCCTTTTTATTATACGTGTACACACGCACACGCACACGCACAAGCATATATATATATCGAGAAGTTTTAAAATGTGAAGTAAAAGAAAGCATAGAAGCATGGCTTGTTCACTGGCATCAACATCGCTAACAAAATATTATAGCAAATGGAAAAGATTTCTTTAAAAAAATTATTTTGCAATGAATTTTAGTTAGTAAAAAAGCTTAGAAATTTCGTCTAGCATTTTGTTCATTTTCTTCCTTTGTGCATTTAAATTTGAAATTTGTCTGCTTTGTTATAATAATAAAATGCTTATTCTGACTCAACAAGCTAGAATGAACTAATGCAAAGCAACGCAATTCAATGCTAGCCAAGTTGGAGTAATGCAAAATAATCGTAATTCAGAATTAACATGAAAAAAAGATTTTTGCGCAAGATAACATACACATCTATTGCTATTTGCAAGGACGATTTCTTCACTTGGCTGAATATAAATGCAAATTTTCTTCTTTATTCATCCAATCGTTTTCATAAAATATGCAAAATAGTAGTAGTTCAACTGTACTGAATTGAGAAACTTTTTGATCTATTTTTTTTATCCTTTGAAATTTTTATTTTTATTATAATAATTGTTTTCCATTACCTGTATTTATTCCTTTTTCATTTATGCAAATCTGTAATCTTTTATTATTTTTTTAAAGTAAATAAAAGATAAAAATTAAAAAAAAATGGAAAAATCTATTATTATTTTTTAAAGTAAATAAAAGATTACAATTTTGCCTGTATCATTTTGATACTTATGGTTGCTTGTATCATTTTGATCTGATTGTACAATCTGCCAATCGATTGATTAACTTATTGATTGATTGATTTGTGTTACAATTTTATAGTTTTTTGTCAAGAATAAGTTCAAATTGGAAAAGCATCTGCTGTAAATATTAATGTCAAGAAGAGATTGCTAAATTATTTTGCTTTAATGTGTAAGCAATGTAATCAATTCTAACAGCATATTTTTTTGATCCATAGTCAAGCAAGAAATACTTACAAGTTAGTACTATCAGTGTAACTCTTCGATAAATCTAAACTTTTACATTTATTTATTCCAAAATAATAATTGGTAATTTAATTAATTATATTAAAACAATTTTTAATTTCCACGTCTGATTTCTAGCTGTTGTAATCAATTCTGCTATTCTGAATCTCTCTCATACTATGCATTTTATTTCTTCTCCGCAATTTTTCCTTTCATTTAAGTTATGTTTTGAATGTATGCATTACTGTAACCCAAAAATTGCATCGTTTACGTGCATACCAAATTGTTCTCTCAAGCAGGTAAATTTTTTTATCATTACTTTACAGAAATTATTCCTGCAAGAGATCAATGATTGAAAAAAGATTATAATCATAATAATAATTACTATTTCGGACATTTTCTCCACATTTATATGAACTGAATACTCTTATTGGTGTAGCAGAATTATAACACCATCTGTATTGTATATGCGCACTCATTCATCACCATAAACTAAATGATTAGTACATCTCTGTGAGACAGTTTCTAGGCAGTTTACCTTATCTTAACAATATTTCAGTGCTATTATTTTAGTATTATTGCTAATTGAATAAATATTGTTTGATAATCAAAAGTATATTAATTTAAGTACTCGTAGCATATACGTACTTTTACATTTTTTACATATATTATTCACTTTTTCTTATTCTTTTCATCCTTTTTCTCATCTCAAAGCGTAAAAATACTTTTTAATAATTATATTCGTAAATATATAGAAACTGTAATCGTAAACACATGGAAAATGATTTGTTTTCTGTTGCAATTATTTTTTCAACTTACATCAAAGTTATTAATTTTTCAATCAAAATGTCATACTGGACGGAACCTTCCTTCATCTTCAGCTTTGATACAATAATTGTAAGTACTGAAATAATTCATATTAGATAAGAGTAATTACAACTGATTGCTATGCTAAATTGTAAGCAATTACATACGTTGCTTAAAAGTTTTTTCTGTTCTTTTTTCTAAAAAAAAGACATTCGTTAGTGAATACTACTTGTCTAGCAATACTTTTTATATTCTCAATGATATTTCTGGAAAATTTAAGCAAAGATTCAAAAAATTTCCATCAAAAGATGTTTTCCAATTTTATCTACTTCTCCTTTTGAGATTTGAATGAATGATTTAGGAGTGAGTGAAATGCACGAATGCTATCAATGAAACGAAAATTTAGCTTGAAAATTTAAGGCTGTACCAAAATTTATGCATATTTTTTAGGCTTTTTACATTTCATTCTCTCTCTTTTATGTGTATGTGTGAGTGTGTGTGTGTGTGTGTGTGTGTGTGTGTGTGAATAAAATATCACTTGTTTATTTTATTATTTTCTTCAAATATAAGAATTGAAATGAGAGAGTAAGTAAGTAATTTTGTTGCTACCAAATTATAAGTTGTCGTGAAATGAAACTTAAAAGTGAATTAAGCTCAGCAATAGATAAGCATTGCATTCAGAGCATTCACCGAGTAAGCAAGCTCATTTTTCATTGTGTAAAACGCACTTAATCTCTTAGAGTTGTTAAGCATTGCTTTGGTAACACTGATAGGCTTGTAGTCATTTGTATTCATTTTTATTCTTTTCTCTCAAGCAAACTCTTTAAAAATTACGTTTGTGCACAGAATCATTACTATAAATAGAACATGCATTAATAACTTTTTAATTACTACTGTATATTTATCATTAATTATTAATTTATTTTTTAGTTTCCAGAACTTAATTAAATTTTGATTAATTAGACAAAAGTGGAATTAATTAAGCGCTAGCCTGATTTCAGCGAAGATTTCTGTTATCGTTTTACATTTTAGTTCATTTTTTCAAAAGATACAAGTTAGCGATTATCGCATTGATTTAAGTAAAATTAATTAAATTGCATGTTGTATTTATTTGTTTTTATTGCTAAGAAATGGCTTTAATTACAAATTAGATCATAGCAATCAATTGATACGTTTGATCAATGACTGACAAATTAAATTGATTAGTGAATAGAAAATTAAAGTACGTGAAAATTAAATTATCTTATGCTAACTTCATTTTGCCATTATTTTGTACTCTTTTTATTGTTTAGTTCAACTGTATTGTTTTCAACAAACTGATTTATATTATTTAGTCTTAGAAAAAGTTTTTACTATTACTGTAGAAAAGCTAACATAAACTTCGAACTTTTAATACTTAATTAATAAATGAGCAGGTGAATTTGATACTTATGACAGCAATTTGACCTATAGCACTAATGATTAAGTTTTGTAACTCAAATTTAATTTTTTTTATTAATATATTAGCAGAAGTAATACGATTTTTTTTCCATTCTTCCGGGCAAGTGCTATTTTTTGCAGCTGTATGTAAAGGAATGAAGTTTGAATTGCACTGACTGATTCCAATTTGAACTTCATTACAACTTTGAAAAGAGACATCTGTAATTACACATTTTTTTGCATTAAATAATTAAAAATTTTTATTTTCTAAACAAAAACTTTTGGGGGACTATTGCAGCAATTTTTGTCTATCATTTATTACTCATATATTTATTCCAATCAGTGATTCATTATTTTGCTGTGTAATTATGCGATTATAATATTTAATGCAATTTTCGATATTCAATTTCAGAATTTTCAACTTTTAGAAGAGCACTATTTTGCGATCAAAATTGAGGCCAAATTATTATTATCGGTTCATTCCGATCACTTTATCAGTGCTCTGTTCTGTTCTAACTATTCTATTAAATAATTCTGTCCATTTCTTATCTAAGCAAGTTTTGTTATCATTTGAGCTATAATTCCTGCCCATGCAATGCTTTCTCTTCAGTTGAAATTGCCTTTTTCAGCCTCATTATCATCGTTATCAGCTGATAAGTGCCTCACAATAAATTTATTTATATTCACAGCTGTGTCAAAATACATTTAATAATTCAGACTGAGTTATTATCATTATTATTGCTTATTCTCATCAAGCATACAAGAAAATCTGTACTTTATCCATTTTTTCTCACGTGGCTACCTACTCATTCTTTCCTTATCTCAGAGCCATTGAGCAAAATAAATCTTGCTTGCTGTATTTTTTCATCTATTCACATCTGTCTATACTATATTCGGAAGAAAAGTTCTGTTGTTTCGAAGGGATTAGCAGAAGAAAGTTGAAAATTTTATAAATCCTCTTATTTTTGCTATATTTTCAACATCACCTGAATAATATATAGTGAAGAAAAGTTTGCTAATTGTTGCAATTTTGTGATTCTAGCCGTTGGATTACGAAGATCCAACGCAACGCCAAGGTTTTACTCTTGGTATTCGTGTTTATGATGGACGATATTATGCAACAACCAAATTATTCATCAAATTACTTGACTGCAACGATAATCCACCAGTTATCAATGGTCCGCAATTTGCTGAATTACCAGAAAATTCAAGACGTGGCAAACAAATTGCCCGGTTTACAGTTCAAGATGCCGATGCAAATGACACAGCATTGTGAGTATCATACTGATAATGCTAGTACTACTTCTGCTAAACTTACCAGTAAATTTCAACAAGAGGATTCCTCAGTAGGTCAAATAACTTATAATCATGTAAATGATTATTATTCTTGGTTTCACATGAAAAACTGGCAATTTCCAAGGAATTGTATATTTTTGAGGCTTATTCTCATTGCATTGTTATGTACATGGGTAGTAGTAGAAGCTCAAGAGCTATCACACCTTCTTCTTGGTTCTTATCCTGGTCAATCACGATTTCTGAATTTTGCTGGTAAAAGTCAGCGGGATATTGTAGTAAGACTTACCAAAAATTTAACAGAAGATACACCTGTAGGCACACTGATAGCAACATTTCGTGCCGAAGATAAGGATTCAATGACTCATAATTTGACGTAAGTTCAGTTTTATTCAGAAAGCAAGCAAAAAAATAAGCGAACCTAAGATTTTGCATGTCTATTCATGTACTACTAATTAATTTGATACAAATTAGTTTAAAGTTAACTTGTCCTAAAGATTGTCAAAATTTGAATGAATTTTAATGTCATTTTTTTGACTGCCTGTGCAATAAGCTAAAATCATTGAGTTCAAAGCTAATCGTAGTGTGTATAATATTCACTGCAAATACAGCTTAGTTTGGAGGAATATTGGAAATCAAATTTGACTTTCAATTAGTGTAACTTGACAATATATTATTTATTATAAATATGAAGCATTTATTTATCCGTTGAAAGGAACGAAGATAAAAATTAGTTCAAAAAAGCGTAAGGGAGAGAGTATGAAGAAAGAAAGCCAAGTGAGAGAAAAAATAATATTACTCGTATTTTTGTTATTGAAAAACTTCCCTTTCAGAACTCTTTGAAACGCTTAGATAAGTCTTTTTATTTGAAATTGAGTTTACATGTAAAATGGATTGATTTGCAGTATACTTTAGCTTGCAAAGTGCCTTTCTTATATTATAGAATGTATGTAATATAAGAAAGTTAATTTCCTTCACAATACAATTTATGCATTCATATCAGATGGCATTTTGTGAGCAAAGTTTTGCATTAGCCGTACTTTTGAAGTAATAATTATATTATTAGTAGTAATTAGCTTCAACCTGTTGGTGAAGTAAACAAAAACAAAAGAATGAATGAATGAATGAATGAGTGAATGAATGAATGAATGAATGAATGAATGACTTTTGAAATTTAAATTCAAATTCGTTTTTTTGTCTTTAGCAAAAAAGAGCGGAATTGAAAAATATTTTTTGTTATTTTTTTTCTGGACCAAAATATTTGAATTGTGCTGTTTAATATGTGTAAAGAACACACAGGGCAAACAATATAAACATAATACTTTGGACAATGCAGTCAGATATCTTGAAAATAGATAATGATAATGATAATGATAATGATGATAATGGCGATAATAATGAAGACTGTAAAGGTTGACTATTATAAAAGGTGTGATGACACTGATTATCGGTACCATACGGTGAGAGCAATGTTTTGCGACATATATCTTTCAATCGATTCGTGTCAAATGTCACATTCCTTTCAAAGGAGCAAATTATGATTATGTAACAGAAGAAAAAGTTTCCATGTTTATTATGTCAACTGCGAATAACATCTGACTTAAAAAGTTTTTTAAAATTTTAATTGTAATTATTTTGCTCTTTTCAAAAAATTTCACAAATATTACTAGCATAATTATTTTAGCATATTTTATTTACTTATAGCTAAATATTTTTATTGCTAAAATTTATAGCTTGAAAAGTTAGAGCTTGAACTCGATAACTATCTATATCTATTAACTTCTGTCAATAAATAAAATATGTAAATACTAAGCGAATAAGCCGTAGATTAAATAGAAAAGTTGGCTAGTTGGAGTGAAGTTTGTTGCAAAGTTTATGCGTTTGCAGTGCTTTACTCAATTTCTGAATGTATTACAGTACGGTATGATATGAAAATTGTTTTAGAAAATAATTACACATAGAAAAGTCAAATTTGCAATTACTATGCAAATGATTTTAGCTGAAATTATGGAGTGAGTAATTCCATTTGTGACTTATTTGAAAGAGTTGCGCTTTACCCACTTTTATTTCTTTCAATGAACGAAGACGGTGCCAAATTTTTTTAATATTTTGCTTTTTTTACCGCAAAGATTTCCGTTTAGCCAACGAGAACAGCTGTTTCTTTTTTCTACACGTTATTAGAATAAAGTCAGTGTTGTAAAAGACCGTTACGTGTTTGATTGATTTGGAGATGAACAACTTGCCGGCAGTACTTTGATAAAATTAAACAAATTTGCATAACAAAAGTTACTCTAATCACTGCTAAAGTATTTACGGCATTCATTTGTGATACTTCTGAGAAGATAAAACATTTTGCTTCATAAAATTCTTCTTTATTGAAAAAAGATAACTGAAAGGCAGTAATCAATATAACTTATACTTTTTATAAAAGTATATTGATTACTTTTATAAAAAGTGTAAGTTATATTGATACTTGAATTGAAGTTAATGTGCCTAAATGTTTATGAAAAATAATTCATGCCTTTATCTGCAATTTTTTACAAAATTTTCTATTGAGGAATACTTCAAAAGTTATAATAAAAGAGTTTCCTAAAAGTACAGTACTATTTATCATTTACAAAAAAAAGAATTAATCCTGTAATTAAACTGTAATTGCTATTTTAAATATTGACCTTTGAGCAAATATCGCAACCTTTTGTGACAATTTCATGAATCAATTATTTATTTACCATTTTTAGCAATAATCTAGAAGTAAACAAATAGTACAGGGAAAATTGATAAAATCGATGGTCATTGTACTAATTTATTGCAAATAGAAAGTGATTTACTTTTTCAACTTCTGCAAAGGTGAGAGGTCATTTACAATGCTCTATGATTGATATTTTCTGAAGCCTTTTGTTTACTCAATTTCACTCTTGATGACCATATGGTCCAAACATATTCTCATGGTATTGCACAAGGCAAAAATTATTATTTTGAAAAGCTATAATTCGATATCTTCGCAACAATTACCATTCACCAAAAAAAGTCTAAAATTGAAGGTAATTCGTAGAATTTGCAAGATTAATTACTGCTCAGAGTATTACCTATCATTACTTATTGTTCTTACTTAGTCACTTAGTCACTTAGTCACTATACTCATTACTTAGTTGCTCCACAATTCATTTTGCTATCTTTTAGCTTTTGCGCAAGCATTAACATTTTTGTAAAAATTAATATTTCTGCTTGAAAAATGATAATGCCAGTCATTTTCATCAGTTCTCAATCATCCAGCAGAGCAAGACAGAGTTTGGTATGTTTTTTGCTGAGAGAGGTTTACAGTATCAGTTGGCTATCACAAAAACTGATCAGAAATTTGGAATTGATGTTAATTACTACTGCTTTTGCTGTCAACAAGAATTAGTAGAAAGAAACAAAAAGTTTGCTTTCCTAAATTAACTTGACTGTGTGAAAATCATTTAAGCTAAGTTTACCTTATTTGTTGACTGCTATAAATAGTATTAGTAAATCAGGTCTAGCCATTTGTAATTCAGACAATATTCAAACATTAAAATCGCACTTATTAACAGAAGGATAAAAAGAAGATCGATTATTGTGATTCCGAGCTTTTCAGCGTAGTAATTTCATTTTTCAAGGTTAAACGTAAATTCTTTCGCCATCACGTGAAATGTTCTATAAAAATTTCGACTAATTAGAATTTTTTTTGGTAGTGTAAATATAAAACATATTGGCATTTAGCTTTGTTTTTAATAAATTTCTAGAGTTAGTGTGCCAACTTTATCGTAAATTGTATTTAATGCCAGTTGAAAGTAATTGAATTTTGGTGCAATAATTTTAGCTATTACTTTGAGCTGAATATGTAGTAGTGAAGTATACACACAGAATTGAGGAAATTCATGAGATATAAAAGTAAGCTAATAGAAAGTTAAAGGTCAGCAGAGAAAAAGCTATTTCAGTGCAATTAAAATAGTTAGAAACGAAGACTATCAAATTTGAGGGATAATATTGGTAAGTTATAGTCAGTTATTCAAAAGTAATACTAGTTGGCAAAAGTATTGTTATTTGAAATGACCAAATTTTTAATGATTTTTAGATTTGTTCACTTATGATCAGTTTTAGATTTCGGATCAATCGTCAAACTGATCCAAAACGTCAGTTTTCTATTGATCAGAGTGGTTCGTTACGAGTTGCTCAACGACTTGATCGTGAAGAGATTCCAAAATATAATTTAGTAGTTGAGGCATTTGATTCAGGTATTTATTTACAGTATATAATTTTTTGATTACATTTATGAATTAATCATCATTTTTATGATTTTTAGTTGCAACGCTTAAAAAGCACCAATTTTTATGGTATAAATTACTGAAATGTGCATAATAAATGGGAGTATTTTGCAAAAAAAGAGAAAAATAATTTTTATGAAAAATGAAATTTTGAACTAAAAGCAGAGAATGTTAAAACAAATAATAAAATAAGTGGTTTCCTCCTCAGAAATAACATCACCAAATCTCAAAGTTTTTTTCATTACTTGACAAGATTTATCTGTATTATCAGTTGGAATGTCTTATTTTCAGCGGGTAATGTTGGCTTTCAAACAATTGAAATTTATGTTCAAGATGTTAATGATAACGCACCCGTACCATATACGGTGCCTAATCCATGCGTATTTATGGAAAATACTGATCCCACAATGCAGCCGAAATGTGAAATTCGGGCATATGATCCAGATACCATGTATGTAGAAATTATTTCAATTCAAATCTTGATAATAATTTGTTAATAAGTTTAATATAAACAGAAAAAAAGTGATCTAATTTTAGTGAAAATGGACCTCCATTCATGATGAAACTAGCATCAGATTTCAAGTACGGAGCATATCTAAATGTTGTATACAATAAAAGTAAGCAGTTTTTAGTTTATTGATATGTGAACAAATTGTAGTCAGAAAATTAATTGACCTATAATTTTTATTAATTTTGTAAAGATGGTGACAATGGCAATGGTTCAATGATTGTCACCGCGAAGCAGCGATTTGATCGTGAAGCTGAATTTCCTGGCAAACAATTGGAAATACCAATAATTCTGAAAGATTCGGGAGGTTTACAATCGGAGCGATCAGTTTTCATTATTATTGGAGATGAGGTGCTTACTTTATGCAACTTATTTTTCGTTTTTTTAGATTTCTATATATTTTTATGTGTAATAATAGCTGCTTGAAAATGAAAGAATAATGTATAATAATTTATTTGAGTGATAAATGCCCAAAATGCTTCTAACGAAAATTGGAAAGAATCTGAAGTATAATATTTTTTGTTAGTGTGTTTAGCAAAGACAATATGTGCTAAATTATTCCTGTACCATATATATATATCGTACAGGATTTCTTGAATATGACTGTTTGCTTAAAGATCTAACAAAGCATCGAATTTTCACTGAGATTTGCATTGATACAAAAAGAAGTTAGTATAACTAGAAAAAATATAATGAATACTTCTCTAATCAGATGCATCTTTTGATGCTATTTTTACAACCACAAAAACTTCAAAGAAAAATAAGGTTATGGCAGAAAAGATCTCTGAGATATGTATTTTGTTACGATAAACAGAGCATTCAGATGTCCGTTTCATGCCGTTAATATTCCAAAGTATTTGCATTAAATACTCAATTCTCATCTTCTATTTATAGATAATTTTTGCTATAAATTTATTTATGCAAAGAAAAATATAAAGTAACATTATTAGAGAGTAATATTACTAGTTTTGTAAAATTTTAACAAATTTTAAATGTCATTTTATAGGATTGAATTTAGCAAAGCAGGAGATAACAAAATATAATCCTACCATTAGTTCTAGCTTAATCTCAAATTAATCTGTAGATTTTATATTAAAAAAAAAAGTAGACTGAGGCTGTGCAATGATTTGTAGAGGTTTTTCTCATCTTTTGTTTAATATGAGTGCTGCATTCAGAAGGGTCATTCATTTAATAACGAATATTCATTTGTTTGAGAGTTCTATGCAGCCATATTAGTTGTAAAACGAGTGGGTAATTTACGCATAATTTGATCATTTATTTAGGGAAAATCTTTTCATACACAAATGATTTCGGAGACAAACTTATCAAAATCATATTAATTCTTCTAACCAAAATAAGGCATATGCAAATTTTGAAACTACTTATGTTTATAATTTGAGTAAGAAAAGTTTTGCTGCAAAGCGATGAAAAGAATTATTCTGTGACAAATAGAATTGCTTTGCTAGAAAAGTATGTATTTTTTGCTTCAGAATGATAATCCGATGAAAGACGGTGAAATGACAATTTTTGTGAATAGCTATTTGGGGCATCTCGAGAAAACAGTCATTGGACGAGTGTATGTAGAAGACAAAGATGACTGGGATCTACCTGATAAAGTATTCTCCTGGGCACCGGGTAAATCCTTGCCTGGATTCAGTCTTGCATCTAATGGAGAGGTCATATTTCTTTCTTTGATTTTATTACAAAAATTGTTATTTATCCCTTAATTAATTAATGCATGCATGCTTTCACAATTTATATTAAATTATAAAAAAGTTTGGTGTAAAAAAGTTATTTAGTTAATTGCAAACACTGAACTGACTAAAATTGTAACTCAACTAAATTCATTTTATATTATTATAAATTATTACAAATTTATGTTTGAAAGAAATTTCTTCCTGAAATTATCGTTGCACAATATAATTATGATTATTTCTTGCAGTTTAATATTTTATTTGCGTGTATCAATTTCTCTGAGCAAAAATTCAGATATTTGTGGGCTATTTTTTTTTAATTTCAGTACTATTTTGTATTCTTATTGCTTACTGTAAATTTTTAGATTACAATGGATGCTGAAATGCCTCCTCGAACTTATCAAATGACTGCTAATGTGCTTGATAAAAAACGTAATGAGAAAGCGCAAGGTGTTGTAAATGTGATTATAAAAATAGTACCTGCTTCAGCCTTTGAAAATCAGGTTCTTACCTTTTTTTACTTTACAAACTTTTGGGGATAAATTTATATTGAGGAACTGACCTGTAAATAAAATCTTCTGATACTTTGGTGTAAAATACTAAATGGAATAATTATAGGGTGCAGTAAGAATTATGCTTTCACCTAATGGCTTAGATTCACCAGGAAGTTTTATACGAGTGGATTCCAGTGGTTCTAGTCCAATGAGTCGATTTGTGGATAAAATGAACGAGTATTTAGATGGTAGCTCAGAACTAGATGTTTTCTCTATTAAGGTTACTTATTTAAACAGATAAAAATTACTTTTGCAAACATTGGTACACATTTGAAAATTAACATATCGAGTCAAGAATGCATTTTTTTTTCATGACAAGACTATATTTTTATTTAATCTCTTTACTTAGTTGATTGTATTTTAGTTTCGGAAAAATTTTCAGCAAGATCAAGCAGTACTGCAAAACTATGCTCCAGCTGTCTTGGACGTTCGTTTTTCTGCCCATGGCAGTCCGTACAAAAGTCCTGTCATGCTAAATGGCTTGATTGCCCAGCATAGGGCTGAGTTAGAGCAAGTTATTGGTGCTACTATTGTATCAGCTGGTATTGATATGTGTAAATTTACAGTTTGTGATAAAGGTTGTCAAACAGTCAACCACGCCAATGAGGTAACACTTTTTGGCAATTTAAATTGTTATAAATTTTTGTGAACCTTTAGTATTTTTATTATTTTTTGGTTATAAAAATAGTGAAAATTATTACTAAAATTAACTACAGTGCATAGGAATATACTTTAAATAAACACATTAATAGTTAAAAATTTTTACAAAAAGTAATGTACAAAATCCTTCAAGCATTATTCCTTTATAATTATAATTGTTAAACTCGACTAATATTAAATATCTGAAAGTTTGCTAATTTGGGATTTTAAATTTTAGCAAGGAATTGTAGTAGCAGCAAATGAAACCGTGGTAGTTGGAGTGAATGCCTGGTCAAACGATACGTGTATCTGTCCAGTTTTCATACCACCTTCTAGCTGTCAAGCGAACATATGTCTCAATTCAGGTGTTTGCCATAACACCTATCCTGGATTCTTTTGTGAATGTCGCAATACAGCACTTAAAGGTTCACGATGTCAAGGCACTACACGTTCGTTTGATGGTGAAGGATTTGCTTGGTTCAAACCAGTCCCAGCTTGTACTTCATTGAATATCACTTTGCAGTTTCTAACAAGGTGAATTATTATTCAAAATTAACAATATTTCTTTCAAAATTTTTATTGCACATTTCCTATACAACTGTTAATACTAAAAAAATTAACGTATCGTTGTTGATTAAAAAAAAATTGACACTTTTATTTTCTAAATTATATTCAAATTATAGACAGCCTGATGGTTTACTGCTATACAATGGTCCGATGGGAGATAATAATGCATTTGGTCAAGCGGATTATAAGGATTATGTTGTGATCAGATTGGTTGGTGGCCGTGTGCAAGCGGACCTTATGTTCAACGGGATTGTTGCTAATCCTATTCAACTTTCAAGCTCAGATCCTCTTAACGATGGCAAATGGCATACCGTTACATTAAGTCAAAGCGGCAAAGTTTGCATTTTATGAATACATGCCTCACATGAATTATTCATTA
>UYYF01004628.1:0-28246 GCA_900618365.1 Thelazia callipaeda
TTTTAAGAGTGGTGCATCGCACATTATTTTTGAACACCCTGCAGTGCCTTCTTTAAGTGGAAGTTCCTTAGTAAATTTACGCAAATTCAGTTTCACAAGCAAGCGTATGCCAATTTGAAGTGTGATGAAATGAGTAAGAATGAACAAAACTTTACTACAAGTCATTAAATATTACTTATTTAATTTCTCACCAACTTATTGGTTTATAGTTGATAGACTTATTGGTTTATAGTTGATAGAAATAATGATATTCAAATATGCTTATTTGACAGTCACTAGATCCATCTTTTTGTCTTCAGCTATTTTCTCAATTCTGTTCAGATGCTTATAACTGCAATATTTAGTGCACATAGCAGTTAAAGTAATGAATGAGATAAGATACGGCCAGTTCATCACATGCATACTGTGGCGTGAATAAAGCATTTTGATAAGCATCTCAGTTCATTTTGATGATTACTTCAGTTTGAATAGCAAAAAATTCACTTCTTTTGTTTTATCATACATTATTCTTCCGGTTGCTCAGTTGTACGGAGAATTCAGGAATAAATCGTTTGAGCCAACAGGAGAAAAATAGTTCTTGCAATTTTTCAAATACACATTTGCAGTTTCTCAAATAGTAGTGGACTGACACGAAATCTAATGTAACACAGTAACATGTCTGGAAAATAAACAAGAGAAACCATAAGCGACACCAAACAAATCGACAAGCTCACAAAAACTTCGTATCACATTTTCATAGTAAATACAATGCCGAAAATTACTTAAAGAATGACTTCAAGACCTCTACTTTGGTTGAATTCCTTTCGTCCGTCAATAATCAAACCAGGTTAACTTAAAATCAGAAATCTTGAAATTCTTCCATCTAATTTTGCATAAAATTCACTTGCAATAATAAACTTCATAATACTTAATTGTACAAAAAATCAAGAGGCTAGCCCATCCACTGGAAGTATGCTGCATCTTGCGGCTTCATTCATACAATCCTCTACCTAATTTACCGATTCTTAACACTTGTTAATGATTGTCTTTCATGTTATCTAAGTTAACTTTTGCAATTTACATTTACTTGTTTTTCTTCATCTTGCCTAAACTATTCTTCCATCTACATGTATTTCATTCGATTTAATGTAGTGCAAAATTACGAATACAGTACTTAATAGTAACCTTTCAGTAACTTTATTAGGAACATTTTTTGACTGCATGTTTCGCCATAATTCATTTCTACTCTGTAATTAAAAATGTGTCCAAGAATAAAAACATTGCACTTACAACATTCACAACGACTCAATTTACATATTATACAACAATAACTTGTAAGCTATATGTCAGCATATTGCTGACAACTTATTTTCAAAAAATGAAGTTGCAAAATCTCTCCACATCAGTGTTTTTTTAATCATAAAGCAACACCTTTTTATGAGCCTCTGAACTCCAAACTTTTCATACAGTAACACAATAACATGTCTGGAAAATACAAGAAAATTACGAAAACAAGAAAAATCATAAGCAACACCAATGAAATCGACAAACTCACAAAAACTTTGAATCACATTTTCATAGTAAATACAATGCCGAAAATTACTTAAAGAAACAATGATATGGCTAACATCACAGCTAATTTTTTTAAATAAATTTTCTTCTCGAAAATTAATACCTTTTGTGATATCTCTATTTATTATTACTTTATTATCATTGTTATTATTATTATTATCATAGTTATGATTATAATGGCTGTTATCACTATTGCTGTAATTATTATTACAGTATTATCAGATATTAAGAATATTTCCTAATAAAATCATGGTACATGGAATCTGCGAAAATTCAATGAAAATGCGAAAAAAACTGTGAAAGAATTTCAATCTATGAGTGCAAAATTTGAGTAGTCCATGATCTACTTTTCATGAAAGACCAATACGTATGGAGCAACGGGATGATAAGCTTAGTACTACACAGAAAAAACAGCTGCTTGAAATTTGTAAAAATATGGATTTCACAAAATCCTGCGATCAATTTCATGAATGCTTAATACATAAAAAAAACAAAGCTACAGTGTACAACAATCAGAAAAGAAAAGTTTATGCAAGAAAAACCGTTATGGATAAATACAAATCTAAAAAAGTAAAAAAATCTCAACACTTTAAAAGAGCATTTATGAAGCTGTGAACTCTTCAATAAAAGTGAGCCAAAATATTTGAAAAAAATCAGTGAACAGTTTTTTTAATGTTATGTTATGTTAAGTATACCGACCATCACCAACAGTTTAGAAAATGTCGTACTGAATTTTGGCCCAAAATTATTTCTGAACAAAATAAAATTGAACCTTATCAAATCCAAATGTGGAATTTAAGAGCCAATGAATACACCACAAAAAGTGCATTTTATGAAAGAGTTTTTTTGACAGGTATTTCCCAAACAATTAGATGAGATACGTCTCGAACTCGCGTATGATTTGCTGAATCGACTGTGTCTTCTTCTCCTTAATAATATTTAAGGATAACAACAGCAATTTATTTTAGAGATAATTAATTTTGTGCATTTCATGACTATATATCCTCAAAATAATTATGTGGAAGTAACCTATTCTAAAGTCGATATATCCATCACCACCTGAAACAACAAGCATTTTAAGTGGATTTGATTTATTCCGATGCCCATTATCATTCATGGACTTTGAAGACAATGCTGAGAGAAGGTCTGAAAAGACACAAACATATATCAATATTAAATAAATAAAACACAGAAAAATTAACACTTTTTTGAAGTAAAAAATGTCGAAGCCAGCAAGGGTAATATTATCAGTATATTTTAAGAGCCAAAAGTAGAGTATCGCAAACTTTTACTCTTTTTTAAATGAAAAACTAACGAGTGACAATATAAACTGCATTTTGGATGGTACTCATCGATGAAAATTTTTTAAGCACAATATGCAACTTTGGTTAAAATATCAAAATCTAATTAAAAAATAATGTAGCGATCAAATCAATGCATATTGCAGTTATCACACATCGAAACTTTGCCATAATTTTTTTTTGCTAATTTTGATAAAAGATTTAAAGACAAACAAAATAAATTCATTGCTAAAAAATTATCCACCAACTCACCTGGGACAGCCAAAAAAAACTTTACAGAATCTTTGTGTCCATGAAAAGAAAGTTGAGCACGTGACATATCACAGTAAGGTATAAAACTGCCGGGAGAAACTTTTTCACTATTCGCATCACCATAAACTCGAATTAAACCTCCTGGACCCCGTACTTCAATACTGGACAAATGCGTTTCTACTTTTGTTTCAACTCGGCTTTTATTGGCTGAAATTGCTTTATTCTAGATTGTCAATTATTTGTCGGTTTAAGCCTCCAACAACAGCTTAATTTGTTAGCCCTTCTTTTAATTAAATCCTTGAAACCTAATATATATCTACGTATTCAGATTGCAAATAAAACTTAATATGACAGCATTTGCAGAAATCTTCTTACTTTCAGATAATGGTACGGAAATAATCACTCCTGTTCCTGTTCCGATCCACAGCCGTTGGCAGATTATCAGTAATGCAGTGGTACGCATGTACGAATAATCCAAATTACTAGTGCCTAAAAGTAATAGCTTAAGCATCAAAAAATCCATTCATTTTCATAATTCCGATGAAATTCACGGAAAATTTATGTAAAAAGAATAAAAACAACCAAATCTATTCATAGATTACTTCACAGTCATGAAAGGGAATTGTAAAATATTCATACCCAACATTTTTGTGACATAAGGTTCAATATCAATATCTTGAAGATGCTCATAAGTATAAGCATGATAAAGCCGAAGAGTTGAATCAAGTCGAATAGATATCCATACACCGTCTCCAATCCACTGCATATGACGAACCTGACTATCTCGTCTTGGATGTGCAGCAAAAACTTTCTACAACATAAGATATTAAATAAACTATAATTACTAGAGAAGAAATCAAGATAAACTCCGTGAATGGTGAAGTCAAGAAGTGAATTTTAAAATAATAATAACCTTCACTGTAAGATCTTTAGGATCTATAACAATGATACAGTTCCTATAAGCAGCCCACAACCGACCACCAACAACTGAAAGTGATCTAACTGAACTAGTCGCACGACCAACGGTTAGATAATGATAACCTGCTTCAGACCAGCCACCGTCTGTAAGGAACTACAGAAATAAAAACTTTTTGGTTACCATAATTATAAACCATTAAGTAGATAAAATACGAAGTCAATCGAAGACAAATTACGCACTTGTATCTCGATGAAAAACAGCAATGGAGCCATTAGCAAGAGCGGTAAATACACGCCCTTTATGATGTCTGAAGAATTATAGTAATTGCAAGTCATCTTGATAATATTAAAAATATACGTAAAGTGATGAATTAAAGAATAACAAGATATTAATTACTTAAAATGTATTTTTTTAAAATAATTGTGGATTTCCGATGCAAAAAAAGTTCCTAAAATTAAGAACAACGTTTTTCTACTTTTTGGTTTATAAAATAATAATAGTTCATATAAACATTTTTTTGCAATTTCAAATGAAGCAAAATGGTCATAAATCATAAAAAGATTCGAATGACTATATCGTCTCAGAAAAACTTTTGAATGCTGGCAAAATAAGAACATGGCTGAAATTATTTAAAAAAACTCACAAAATTGAAAGAACAGCATCAGGCATTTTTATACGTCTCAAGCATTTACGCCATTCAGACACTGCTGAATGAATGAATATACTGAAAAAATCAAACTACCACTTATAGAACTACGATAAATTATACAACAATCGTAAACAAATCTAGTTTGTCAGTATAATGTTTACCACATAAAAGCAGCATTAAATGCAGTTAAAAACAGTACTAGTGTCTAATATATTCGAGCATTATGTATCACTTTTGATATCTTATACTACAGACAAGCTACATACAGTCCGAGAAAAACTAATAACAAAATATCCTTACTAGTCATTTTGAGATCCCATCCACATCGTCGGCAATGCCGTCATGTTATCTGACACTCCGTCATATTTGCTAAGACCATCTTTAATATGAGCTGGAAGTGTACTGATTCCATTTTTTTCTGAAAATTCGCAATATCTAAAAATTAAAATAGAATCATATGATTGATGAATTGCAATGAAAACATCATAAAACATTATATAAATATCAACGCGATTAGCATGCAATTTGATCAGGAAGAAGAAAATAGTTGTTATCAAAAAGGCATTAAAACTAAGAAAAAATATTATACACATTCACGAGCAAATCAAAGCAGTTGGGAATCCCAAAATCTGAAGAAAAATTTTAGCATTTGAAAATAATACCAAAAATGACATTCAAATTTTTACTCTTTTTTTTTAATCTCGAATATTTGTGGCAAGAACTGAAAACAAATATGAGCAGATATTCTAAGTAACATCTCAAGCACTAGTGGAAATTTTTATGGACAATTAAAGTGGGCAAAAGTAGAAAATGAAACGATAAGAATAATGTGAATAAGTATGAAAGTGACCAATTATGACCAGACTTACAATGAACTGTCCATTTCTAGCATTATTTTCTACATATATAGAGAAAATTATGCTCGAAATAAGCAAAATTGATTATATATAATCAAACTGCAGAAGCACATGCATTAACATGTTTTCTCACCAAAAATAGCGCCTTTTTCGGCCGCTTCTTTATATTTTTCCAAAAGTATATATTTCTTCACAACGCCACTATCTTCAAGTTTATCAATTTTGCTTTCATCATTCGATTCGATCACCATTTTGACTACAGATGTCTTCGAGTAATAACAATAGTGGAAATGTTTAGAATAATAATAGAGATAACTTTACATAAATTCCTCCCATACTTTACTACTCTCTTCACATGTATCCCTTTCATTCTGTTAGTTAAACAATCAAACTATGCAAGCCACAGCAGTTCACTCCATTCCTGCGCTTATAATTATTAAAAATATGCTTCATATTTCTTGCTGTTTGAATCAGGCTGCTTAACCCCAAAAAACATTATTATTTCCTAAATTGATGCTCCCGAAGTTTATCACATCAAACATTTATTTCATTTTATTATTCTGCATTAATTCGACAAAAAAGATAAAAGTGATGTACAGAGCCTAATTATTTACTATAAAATATATGGAAAAAGACTTTTAAAAACAAGTAATATATGATAATTTGATAAGGTTATTTTGTCATGCTCAACCAACACAGATTGTGTTAAATCAAAGTAAGTAAAACCAAAAAAATTTAATCAATACAACTCACCAAGCTCAGTTGTTTCATTCAGACCTTGGCAACTTTCCGAAGTACTAGGTACTGCCTGCTCGCAAAGACTGACTGAAAGCAACATTAAGAACAATATTGCCAACTCAAATAAAATATTACTAATCAAAAAACTATGTGATTTGAAATGCTGAAGTTAATCATGAAAATTTACAATCTCGAAAACGCTGAGGGGAAGGCTTCTGGTCAGGACCACAGAATGTTGCAACATGGTCTTCATCTGAGTCAAGTTTACGCAATTCTACCTAAAAGCAGAAAAATGATCTTTGAAATTATGTAAAATATTTAAAAATTAAGTAACAGACAAGTTTAAATACCCATTGTATAGCACCGAACTGGTCTTGATCATTAATATCCGACGGTAAATCCTTGACATAACCACCGCCACGGCAAAAACTTTTCCAGTTATAATCTTCCGAGGGATAATCTGATTCTCGAACACCTTAAATAAAGAGGTGATGTTATCTGCTGCTTGAAATTAATCAATCTAACTTTCCACTGAAAGAAATACTGAAATGCAAATAAATAATTTGAAATTAAACGCACCTGGTACAGAAGATACGCAAAGAACATGAGCAGAACATGCGCGAAATGTGTCGATAACACTGTTTGGATTATTTGCATCTAAAATAGCAACAAGGCTATGGCCTTGGTTTGAGCTGCATACCCATAGCAAGCTTGAGCTTTCCCATGCAAGCATTTCCATTTCTCGAGCGTCTTCTGATGCCCTCTAAACTCAGCAATCAATCACATATATTACTCACTATTTTTATGTCTATATCGTAAATAAATAAGACATTTCATAGACAAAAAGTTTATGAAAGTAAAAAAAAAATAACTAAGTTTTCATATTATTTTTCAGACGAAATATTACGATTTTATTATAATACCTTAAGTTCAAATTCAAGTTGATCTATTGATCCATCAAGAGGTGGTGTTATTTCCTTTGGAGTCGCTGGATCAGAATAAAAAATCGAATCTCCAACAATGTATCCCCCATCGCGGGTTCGACCACCTTGTAAAGTTACTCCAGACGAACACCAAATCTTCAAATGCAAGCACCACTAATCTTAAGACCTCAGAAAGCCGAAAAATGTCACAGAATATGACAAAGAGAAATACCATGGAATAAACAAAAGACGACAAAGGTTTTTATTTTAAAAAACAAAGTGAAGTAAACATTAATACAATAAGTTAAACAGACAGAAGAATGGCTTTCGAATTTTATTATCATATTTTGTTTAATGTACAGAAATCATTACCTTTAAACTAGGATTTGAATCTGTAAGTGGCCTGCAGAACACAGGAATAGGCACAACAGCATTTTCATTAAATTCACCAGGGATTGCTGGAATGGACCATCCATATGCATGGAAGCGTCCTGTTTCTTCCCGATTCATATGCTCTTTTACAATCTTATATTGTTGTCGACGTTCAGCAGCCCTTTTTTCAGATGAACTAAAATAATATTACTACAATTTTAAATGGAAAGACATTATTGTGCAAACCGTTATTCATGGCTAATTTAATTTTTGAACAAATATAAAAGTGTTCTCACTAATCAGCATCAATAAAGTCAATAGTTTTAACACTTGAGCGACGGAAGGCATCACGCTCATGGCCACCGGGTCTTCGACGACGGCTTGAACTATGTGGTGGTTGCAAGAATAGACCCGAAAAACTGCAATCATAGACTATAAAATTAGTCTTAATAATTCTCAAGCCTTCAGTTCTCATTCCATTTCTAACATTTCTAACATATATGGATTACGAGATCTACCCTATGCCTTTATTTTAAAATATGTAGTTACTTCGTTATTTAATCTTGATAAATGAACTGCATCATTTCTACGGTCAAAAATATGTGGAAAAATGATAAAGGTATAATAATACACAATTAATTCTAAGCTAAAACGTCTCAGGTCTTAAATATAAACAAAGAAGAAAACTAAAGTTCTGTATTTAAACTAACAATTCCCATATTCCACCACTTTTTTTGGCATTTACTGCGCTTAAACGTTTGGCACGCTGCATTTCAGTCCATTTTACAGCTTCTTGAAGTTCCATCAACTTTTCTTTGTATTGATTACGTTCCATTAAAACACGAGCCATTTCGAGTCGAGTAAAACGCTTCCGCTGTGATACCGGCACATCTTCCTGAATTTAGAGTTTTGCTTTCACCAACTGATCAGAAATTTAAAGAGAACTGAAAACAGAAATACTGCAACACTAAGGACAGAAACTGTGATCCAAGGATGAGGCAGACTGAATTTTTATCGTAGCTTTCTAGCGATAATAAAGAGTAAATAAGAAAACTTTTTACTTGGTCGTCCTCACTTCTGGCTTCAATTCTATCTTTAAGGTCACGAACTTCTGACTCTAGCTCTTTTATTCGTTCATTCATTTTCGATCTCACCATTTCTAAACTTCGTATTTCTTCTCGCAATATATCTTGTTCACTGAAAGTAAGAAAAGATTCATATGATAAATCATATTACAAAACAGAAAAAATAACCATATTTCTCTTATCTGGACCATGTCACTAGTCAAAACGACGATTAAGATTTTAAGTCAGGATAAATGAATCTGAACATTTTGCGACCTGCTTAATTCATCAACACGAGCAATCAAATCATTCTTGACTATATTCAAAGCATTTTTCGTTTCTAATAACTCCGTATTCTCCTTGATCAAATTCTCAACCTCACGGCCCATACCTGAAAAATATAGTCAATGTCAAAAATGTCTATAAAACAACAAACTTACTGAAAGCACAAAATCATATCATACACCACATCTGATAACGTGCAATCCTGTTGATTTTGAACTCATAAATCCAAACTGTAATAATTTAAATTATTTATTTTAAATGCTCAAGCAAATCAATATCATTGAAAAACTACATCTAACCAATTTATTCCAATACATTTCAATATCTGAACCAAAAAACCACTTCTAGTGATGACACATTAAACTTAAATTTCACTAAGCGATTTGGAATTCAAAACGAACAGAACTCAAAAACATGCAACATATGCCTCATAATTATTCCTAAAATTACTCACACAGTCTTAAAATCTCTATAGATCAATTTATTGATGAATAAGATTCCTATTGTACATAAAAAATTGATACCAGAAGACAGCAGAGAAGTAAAGCTTGTACAAAGGTGAATCCAGTATCAAAAAATATATCATAATTTTCAAATAAACATGGATTTTTAGAACTCTCTTCATAATTCTAATTCAATAAAAGATTTGGAAAGCATCAAATTTGATAATCTTGCGAAAAATACTTCAATACTACGGTAAGTTTTTTTCAATTTGCTTCTGAAAATTCTTAATTAGTATAAAACTGTAAAAAAATTTCAATTTTGATTCCTTTTATTTCATAAATCTCACTCCCCTGTATCTTATTACTAACAAAACTATTTTGCTTCATTCAAATTACTAAAAAACAAACACTGCACACAAAAGAACCAGAAAAAAACTACACAAACATACCGATAAAAGTGTCGTTCACTAAAAGTATAATTCCAGTAATTACTATTTTTGAGACAGGAAATTGAAAATTTTAGAAGTAACAAAGTTTTGATAAGCTTTAATTAATTAGAAGTGCGCCAAATTTGAGAAGTTTTGATAAACAGTTTGTGAGACATGCAATAAACCATGCCATTAACAATAATGGTTTAGATCAGAATTCAGAGCTATGAAAGTAATGAAGGATGCAAAGTAGTAGTATATAATACATTCTTAGAATAAACCAATAAATATTCAAAAGCTGACTTAGTGAGTCATTCCCGTGTATTAATCTGCCATCTTTTTTTCTAAATAATTGCTTCACAAATGTCTAAACAAAATAAAAACACATAAAACCTGGAATGACGTGCACAGACACCCACCCAACTTACAAATAAGTAATTTGATCGCGGGACGTTATGAGCACTTGTATGAAGTACCGCTTGCGTCATCAGTAAAAAGTTCGTCTAACGCGAAAGGAATATTTGCACACACAATAAATTGCATGTATATCCATCATTATTATCGTAACCTATGAACCCCTCAATTGCCGATAAAGCTCGAGCAAATAAGTGATTACAACCAATAAACTCGAAAATTCATGCAAATTAAATTAGTTGCAAACAATGACAGCCTCGAAATATGCTTTCGACTACTTCCCATTTATCAACAATAATCCTAGTTCATGATGAAGTCTGTTATCCGCGCCTCACTGTTTTACGAATAAAATCCACAAAAAAAGCATTTTCAACGATGAATGAAACACGATTACTTTTGTGTAAAGTGTTAAGTGACCAAGGAATCAATCAATAAAACTGCTTCGTGTGCAAACTGACAATAACAATGCTATTAAGGCTTTACAACAGTTCAAATTTTTACAAATGAAAATTACCAGCAGATGCAAATTCGGCGGGATCAACAATTGCACCTGTAGTATAAATACCCCCTTTAAAAAACTACTAGAATCAATCAAAAACATGAAAACCAGCTGTTTACCTCACGATTTTTAATAATACATTATCTATGGATTGAGATTAATTGCACTGAGATTTATGTCTAATGAAAAAAAAATTAATAATTATATACATAGTATTAATTACATACAACAATCGAAAAATTTTTTTAAACAATGGAAAATAAAAAAATAAAGTTAATATAACTACCTGTTAAATCAGCACCAAGAGAATCGACAGCATCATTACCTCTGTAATCATTTATAAAAGATTCCAAACAACTTTGTTCTACAAATCTTACTTAATTAGATTGTAAAAGAGCTCGGTGAACTTCAACAACATTAGCTTTTACATTAGGAATAGCTACTTCAATGGATAAAAACTCAAATCGAGGAAAGTTAGATTTAATAAATGTCATGATATTTGAAGTTATTCTCAAAATATTGTCTTGGCAACAAACTATGATATAAGAAATTTTCAAAAACCCGTTTTAGAAGTTTCATGTGAAATTATATAATTTCGATTTTATTACTGCTATTTGCTAAAAAAAATGAAAGATTAATTTTATCGTTTTTTCGCAACCAGAATGAGGAAATAAATATATTAATAAGAAAAACCAACACTTCACTGGCTGCTGAAATAGATGTGGAAGGTTGAAGGTTGCCATCAACAATTTGTGAAGAAGCATCACGTGGTGATTCCACAGCTGAAAACGTCTCCTCCCGCGGTGACTGTAGTATTTCAGATGCATTTTGACCAAATTCATCTTGCCAATCAGCTGTAAAAGCAAAATGTTGTTAAAGAATTAAGCTGAAATAGACAATAGAAGTAAAATATTTTTAATTCTGAATTCATACATTCGCTACTGATATGATTGGCAAGGTTGACATCAAGTGTAGTACTCTGCGACATGTGAGCACTTATTAAATCCGATACACCTCGAATTGAATTCGCATCCACTGAAGCAGCCATTCCTAGTCTAAAAACAACAATACTAATGTTGCTAAAGTTTATCAAACCCGTTTGCAATCCCATTAAGCAGATTTTTTACAAATTCTTCTTGAAGCATTTTTTCCAGCCAAAAGTGAAAAAAATTTTAAGTTAAGAAGGACAGAAACGAGATGCATATTAAAATAAACATTACTAAATACTTTCTTTGCTTTCAGATTCAATCAAAAATTTTCAAGTAATTTTATCGCATTACCCAAGAGATTCTTATGGTTACTGCTTAGAACATATACAATTCGACATTTCAAAACAGAGATCTTAGAATTCAAAACTGGTAGACTAAGATGAAGCATTTAACCCTTGGATAGAATATTACCAAGTTAAGAAACATATTTATGAAAACATTTACTGTAAATAAGAATAGTACTATATTTGATTAACACAAATAATAAGATTTTTATTATTCAAAGTAGGTGTCACAAAATCAAATAATTATTCTAAGTTTGCAGAATTAAAATTTGAAAACATTCAAATCTTAACAGCAGCAGTTTTAATTATCGTCGTTGTAGCGAAATCAAAATGAGGTATGATGAGAATATGCAATAGTCTGTTAAGAGTTAGTCATCTGAAGCAAAAATTAACAAGAGCACTTAATTTTGGCACTTACAATGACCCATTCATTGATGATGTTGGCAAATATTGACTAAAATTACGCACGTTGTAAAAAGTATCTAATAAAAAGTTCAGTGACACAGCTATCTCAAGTAGATTAAAAGCTATTACTACAAATGACAAAAGTTTTAAAAGAAAGTTAAATCTGCAATAACATCAATTTCAAAAAATGGTTAATTTATTTTCAATGAAACAATCTGTAGACATAATCAAGATTAAATCAAGAAAAAAAAACACACACACATACACACACTGTCACGTTTTCTTGCAATTTTCAATTTTTAGGAGAATAGAAAATCCGTAAATAGCTTGGCATTTCAAATCAATTTTTAATTAAGCTAATATGCAGCATAAATCAGTGAATTACATGGTTATGATTTAAAGCAGCAAGTTTTCATGCAATAAATGCCATAGAAAAGTCAGTTACATCAATTATTAACAAATACTTACTTTGTTCTCAGCTGCTGAGATGGTAAAGGCATGCTTTGCATCATTTCGAACTTCTCATTTCCCATTAAATACTTTGTTCTTTCCATATGATCAATATGAGTCCTCAACAGCACATTGTATCGTTCGTGTAACGTGTCAAATTCAGCTTTCTGATCAGCTTCTCTTTCCTCCAACCGAGCAGCTACAACACATACATATTAACAGTATTTAATTTACTGCAGCGCGATTGGTTTAAAATAATACAAAGCATAAATATGAAGTAATGTTCTTAATAGTCTTCATAAATTGTAACTACCGCGAACCATGATCAGATGCATTTTTAGCCTTCAATTCTAGCATCCTCATAATGGACTCCAGTGATTCAACTTTACTTTCAAGTTCACGATTCTGTTCCATCAATAAGTCTTCGATTTCCAAACATTTCTGCAAAGCGAAATGCATTAGTGACATGCTTACGATCTTATAACATTCTTAAAAATTAAATCAAATACAAAAATGACTAATTACAACAAAAAATGTTTTTAAAATGAGTTACTAATAAACAAACTGACCTGATCTTGAGCTCTTCTAAGTTGTTTTTCTCTTTCATACTGTGTTATCAATTGCTCATTATCTTCTTTGAGCATCTCTAAATCAACAGAACACTCTTCTTTTTCCAAATATGCGAGATCCAAACTTTCCAAAACATTTACAATCAATGGCATTAAATTCTGTAACAAAATATTATCTAAGCAATCCATCTGAAATAATCAAAAAAAGATGTAGAACTTGAAATCCCTATGTAACTATGATCATAATCTTTGTATGAGAAAATCATATGTATTCAATGATAAAATAAGAATACCTTAACACTATCCTCGCCATTCTTCTGTATCATTGTTTCAAATTCTTTGTAAATGGATGAAGCAAGCATTTGTACTTTTTCTGACATAACGCGGGTATCATCACTTGCAGAGCCTACTGATCCGCTTGCGCCGTATACTATCTATAACAACATATACCTTACCATCTAGCAAAATTCTACAAACTGCTGCTGAATATGCAGTGTTTTCAATTAGTTTATAGCTATCTACCAATAAACGTCAGATACAAAACTAGACATAAGAAATACATCATAAAATATTTAAAAATAACAAGGGATAATATTGATGGAAGCATAGAGCACCTCAGGAGTTACTATTTTAAGGCAAACATTAACAAATTTGCATAAATAAAATGAATCACATAAAATGAGCAATGTTCAGAGTTAAAATGAGAATGAGAGCAAATAACTCTCATAATTACGTAGACATCCAAAATGAAGAAATAGCACTGAATAGACACATAATAAGTGGAGCAACAATCAACAACATCATTTATAATAGCAAAACCTGTCCAGGTAGCAAAGAGTGTCGCGTGATAGGTATTCAATACCTCATTATTGTTTTCTATCTTTTTTTTCGTCAATTCACGTCATTACGTAATTCTTGCAAAATTATTACATTTTACTGGCAGAGAGAAAATAGCGTAAACTAAACATGAAGAGAAAAGTCTACAAAACATTTATAATAAAAACATGCATTTACCAGTATGCAAAAAAAAAAATATGACATATCGACAACAATGAACAAAAACGTGAAGGACAAATATAACAAAAAACACACGAAAAAAGCACTATTTTTACGAGTTATGCTGCTGGCACGGTTTTTTTCTTAGGAATCAAGAAGTTTTGACCGTCTCTTTTCTACTCTATTCTGAAGTAATTTTCAGATAAATT
Organism: Thelazia callipaeda; assembly: GCA_900618365.1. Lineage (NCBI taxonomy): Eukaryota > Metazoa > Nematoda > Chromadorea > Rhabditida > Thelaziidae > Thelazia > Thelazia callipaeda. Next base: position 14,598 of record UYYF01004628.1, read on the forward strand.
TATTTTAAGATTATTAAAATATGCAAAATAAAATAATTACCTCACTACTACTGCTGTTAGTTGACGACTGCATTACACTGTTGTTTTGTGCACTGATTTCCGTCATTTTCACTCCACGTGTCAGGATCTCTCTCTCTGATGTTTAAACTATTGAGCATCGACGTGCTCGTTACTTTTACTCATCCTTCAATTACCTAAATAATTTGTAGAAACAATTATTAAAGACGGTACTTTAATACTATGCCAAGTTTTTTAATTCATAGATTAAATACGTAAGTTCTATCATTTCGACATTTTGCTTCTGCTTAAATGAAGATTCGTTAAAAGCCCATGTGAATGATACCGCTCAATTGTTCAAAAATTAATGTATCATGCAGAAATCTGATAGAAAATTTTCCGTTTTCATTACACGCGCTGATGAATTAGATTTCGATGACCAGTTTACCAGGTATTTAATTAGATCAGAACTCCCCCTGACTTACCCAAAACCCAACACTTATTCATCTTTTCATTTTTTACAAGACAAAATTTTAGCGTGACAAATCATTAGCAATAGCTTAAAAAGGACTTCAGTTGATTTAATCATTGAGTAATCTTAATGCATCTCTTTATTCGTTCCTTCTTATATTGTCTTCGATACTTATGCTCTCTGTTAGAGTTCAAGAACTGTAAACCGTACTCACTAGATTTATAGGTCAACGATTATACTGTACTATGCGTCACTTCAAAGAAGTTAGAGTAGACGACATGACATGTCTTTATTACTGTCAATGACAACTTTTGAACAGCAGTTGACATTGAATGGAACAAATGCGGCGATGAGATCGATAGAGGTGACACATTTAAAAGTAGGAAAGAGTAGCCTCGAGGGCTGTTATCATTTACGATAGATGGTAATTCGCTCGATCGGAGATGACAGCTGGAAAAGTGTAAAGTGTAGAGGTTAGAGATCGAGCTTTTTATCAATATAAGAAGCAAATAAGAGGAATGAGATATTAATGAATGACCGAAGCCTGTTGTAGATGTGGACATGAGTAAAAAGGATCTCAACAAATGGTCAAGATTAGATGAGATATGAGAGAGAGTAAACTGCACTGAAAGCGTTCGGACAAGCAATAAAAAATATAAATGAGCAGGAGGACATATGGCCCAGAGTAACATAGTTTGCAGGTTTGACCAGGCATGGCAAGGGTTCGAGAAATAGGCCTTAAACTTGGCTAGCAAATAGCTTGACATATGCCTCTTGTCAGTATAACATAGATTATTTATTACACAGCTGGAGCTTCATCACAAGTTATCTGCTTTTGCTGTTGCTTTCGCTGCTGCTGCTGCTGCTATATTGATCGTGCAACTTTGATAAGCACATGAGCAAATACTGCCTCCATTAGTCATTTACTGCACAGCACTTTTACGTAGATTATGCGTGAAGTAGTCATAGACTAATATCGCTTGTCCGAATGCTTATTTTTATTTTTAGCGAGAATAAACGACAGTTGTGAGATAAGATTTGGACTAGAAGTTAGCGTGAAATGCAAGAAAAGATCAGTACAAGTAATCTTTAATATGAAATAGCCGTATGAGTTACACGTTTTATACGTTTACGGTATTTTGCATATTTTGAGAACTAGATCGCAGGAAAAATATAACTTGCGCAAAACATAGAGATGGGATATAGAAACGAATGCGCACTCCTAAATAAAAATACCGCAAATTTAGACTGAAATATTTTTTAGAAATGAAAAGTGTTTGACTTGCCAGAGACTCCTCTAATGAAAGTTACAAACGGCACACGTCTCACACTTAACAAGAATTGCTGAATTTCATCAAATACTAATGTTTTTTTTTTCAACCTTTTCATTTTGCTGAATTTAGAGCTATTTCAGAGGATCATCACGCAAATTCTATGCATCCATGCGTAACAGAAAAAACATTCCAACTTTATTACCAAAATTAGAAATGCACTACATACTGAGTGCTAAGTTGACTCTAAAAGCTGTTTCACTTTATTGGCAGTAATTTCATACTTTCGATGAGCGATGTTAATCACTGTTTCTTCAAATTCACAGGCATCAGTTGCAGATTTCAGATAAAAATTGGCTTATTTATTTATTTAGAATCCCAACTATTTTGAATTGCTCCTTAATCACTTGAATCAATATGTTATTAAATCTTAAATTTTGTTTGCTTACCTGAGTGTCTTCCTGCATTTTTGTGCACGAAAAATACAATGCATTTTTAAGATTTCGCTAGGAATAAAAGTCAAATTGACTGAGCAATCTCTTAATTTGCAGTGAAGTTCACAGTTCTTTACTGACGCACAAATAACTTTGTCACTATTTTTAAAGGATCAAAGTTCATCTAACTGATCTAACTTTATAAACGTGTCATAGACTTCATCTCATTCTAACACTGTCATTGAACACAACTTTCAAAATGCAAAAAATATGCAGATTTTCAATAACATTTAGTGACTAAATAAGAAATGCAAATGAAACACGTGTTCATTTGTTATTATGATATTTAGCAGCACAGCAGACATTCTTTTTGTTATCCTTTGTTGCAAGGTATTCCAGGTATACTTCCCTTGAACTTGAAGTCAAAGATTCGTAGCAGAAAAATCAGCTCCTAACTAATCTCATTAAACCCTCGAGATCTCTGTTCATAGCAAAAAATGTCGTATCATCGTTGTCAACATATCAGATTGAAAAAATCCCAAAAGAATTGACATTCCTATCTTGTGAAGAATATGAAATTTTAAAATTCCTGCTGCCTTACTTTAAATTACAGAGAAGATTTCAGCTACTTACTTAGTTCGTTACTCTCCCATGATTTTTAGATTGTCAGTACAATAATGGTGGTAATACATGTCCTGCCAGCTTGTGCAAAGGAACCGATAATCAGTACTCGCTCTAATGTTGTTCATACCGGTTCTATCCCATTTGTTATATTTTCTAGACAGTTCAAAGTTCAATGAAATCAAATGATAAAATTAAATAAAGCAAATATTGCTGTTAGTCTCAGTCCTTACTTTCAGTATTACAATGATTAATTCCTAACTTTCACTTCTACATTCATTGCTTTATCCCTTAACTGAACGTTTTTGATAAAATTTAATAAAGAATTTGATATTCACATGTATAAAGACATGTTGCAATAAATAACTCATTCTTATGCCACTTGTAAGCTTAGAATGTGAATTAAGAAGTATTCCTTATATTCTATTCAGTAGAATGAAATTAAAATTCTTCACAAAATTACTTCACTTAATTTTATCAAATTTACTTCTTGATCTAACTTTAAAAGATTTTTAAATAATCCAAAAGAAATAATCTCCACAACTGAGTCAAAACTTTTTTGGAAATTTTCCATTCCTTAAGCCATCATTTTAAAAGCAGTCTTTGCACGAAGTTATAAAGATGAATAACACTTGCCTATAAATTAAATTATGACTAAAATTCGGAAATTCAGTTAAGGCAGCAAAGGTAGAAAAAACGATACGTTTGTCAGTGCACGGACACTTGGATCAAGAAGAATTCAATGACGATGCTTTGATGGTATACTTTGAAGTTCTAAACAAAAGTAATCTGCTACAGCTACGTAAAATTTTGGGAATTCTTTCCACCACATATTCTAGAAATTGCTTTCCCCGTTTTTTCATTATCCCAAAAATAACTTTTGAGATAACAGCTATTCAAAAAGTACAAATATTACTCCGCATTTTATATTATTCAAGTATGAAGTCAAAATATATCACACAAGAAGCAAAGCAAACACATTGCAACAAAAATTTTTCAGGAAAATCGGAATCCCGAATCTCAATCCGGAAAGCAAGTTATAAGGTAAGCAAGATAGGTCGTCGGCAGGTGAAACTTTTGCAGTTATTTATGCATTAATACTAAAATATTTAAAAGCAAAGTAAGACGAAGACAGGCATTCTTTTAGCTGAGGAAAAAATCACGAATTTTCATGCTAGGACATGAAATTGAAAGAAAATAATTAAGTGTAAAACATGAAAATATGAATAAAAATCTTTTGCTGCAATAATAAAATAAAAAACTAAAACTTTAAAAAATTTTTAACAAACCAAAATCTAGCACGAATCATAAAGGTCAAACACAAAGCATACAAAAGGAAAAGACGAGAGATGAATTATCAGCGACTGGCACTTTACCATCAGATTCAAAAAAACAGAAAAATACAAGGATTTTGGTTAGTAAAAACAAATGTCAAGCATTATCAGAGATGTAGATAGACCACTTTGTTCGAGACACACATCATTTTGAAAAATTAGTACAAAACCACTTCTAATTTAAATTACATATCTCCCTTGATTATATTAATTCGTAATTTAAATTTATACGAATATCATAATACACTTCTAAAATTTTTTTTTCGTCAAGCAGCAACTATGCGCAGCAACAATTATATCGCCAGGATAATTCATATATAAGGTTCTGATGTTGATATCACACCACAAATAAGTAGTAATCTATTCCTTTCACGTGAAAAAAATGATACATCCGTATTTCAGAGAAGCAAGAGCAGCAACAAAACCGGTAATTACTTGAAAAGTATTTGATTTTTGTCTTAAACAGTTACTTCCCAACTTTATTTCCATTCATTAGTAATAATAAATTTCGCGAATTAAGATCAAAAGGAACATATATTGGAACCGAACAAATAAATGTCAAGAGAAAGTGAAGACAGTTGGAGATATGTTTTCAGAAACTTGTCTAATATATCCATAAACTATTCTGATACACATGAAAATTTCTGCCTTTTGTTCAACATTTTGATCTTCACAGCAATTATAGTACTTACCTAACATAATCACACTTGATGGTTATTCACTTGTGTTGAATAGTTACAACAAGTTCATCTCGAACTATACACGTTCAATCTGCTTAATCAATTTGCCATTATAATTTGTTTTGCAGGTAATACAGCCAGCTCTTTTTTTGGAAATAATATTGAAATACAATCATAGAAAAAAAGAAAAAACTTGAAACAGTAGGATTAAAATCATGCGTGCACTTCTTCATAGCACATACTGTCACAGTTCATAAATATCATTTCCTTATAAATAACTCTGCATAACTTCTAACAAATTTTCATGTACAAGATATATAGCACCAAAAAACACAACTGAAACTCTTTGAACCAAGGTACACCAATAAAAAAACGCTAAAAAAAGCAATCGTGCAGGAGGGTCCGAATGTGCGTAACATGATATTTTTTATATAAATTATTGAAATGATCAAAATCACCAAAAAATTTACATACATTTTTCTCTGGGCAACTTCATGCAATTAATTTGATAGAAATCGTGTTTTCTTATCTGACTTCGACTAAATAAAAAATTATTAAAATGTAATCTTGAAGTTTGGTTTTAAGCAGTTATCTACAGTCAACATCTTGTGAAAAAATTAATTTGCTTTAAATAAAGTTTTCCCGCTTCATCAATTTTCATGGAGCATTTTAATTGATAAAAACGTTTTCACCGATCGAGTAAACGAAAAAGAGTTATATAAAAATCAGATCTAAATCTAGATATTGAAAAAATCCGAGATTTAAGGCAGTAAACAAAAAAGTCTATACAGCCACTACAAGCAAATCTTTATCACTTGACTAAAAATTTAAGTTTACAAAAAAATGTATAAGTAAACAACTAAGATTTTTCTGCTCGCCAAAGAAAAGGTTCTTCACAATCTGAAAAAACAAAACCTTATTTCAGCTCTAGAAACATAGAGCAAGGTGTGCAATGCAAATTAACTCCCCTGTTTCTTTCCATTATATCGGAATTTTTACTAACTAAAATTTCGATTAAAAATCTATAAAGCAACCGTTCTCAAGCTAGAAAATGTGAGAAAACTAAAATTTTTGTTTTTTGTGCTCCTAATTAACAACTTACTATACTATATTGAAAATAAATGATGTTTTGACCTGCATTACAGAATGGCTCATCCATCTCACCCGGTCATCATAAAACAAAAGAAAATTCAGGTTTACATTTCTCTTTATTCCGGTAAATTTTAAATTGATAGACATACCTTCCGGTCTAATAACCAGAATACCTTCCTCTTTCAGCTTTTTAAGAGTAGAAGTATAAGAACTTTCTGGCAAGCAACGACTTTCCGTCATTCTTCGGGAATATCGAGGGTTGTTTTTCCTAAAAAACATGAGGCAGTTCCATAAATTTAAGCTTTTCCAAATTACAGCAAAACGTTCATATACTGTCTTCCCGATAATCAAAAAGTAAACCTTTTGAGAAGTCGTTCCTCATGACAGCATGAAGCAACGTCGTTTTCTTCTTTGTCACAGTAACCAAAGAATTTTCCTAAATTTTGAGTACATAATATAATTAACGATAAACTAAATTCCTCTCAGTATTTACGAAAATATAAAGAATTTCAAAGAAATAAAAAAACTAACTAAAAGGATGATCATTATAGCAAAGTTTCATTCGAGCAATTAAAAAATTGCACTCAACAGTGTGAGAGTAATATGAAAGATCAGCTTGCATCCTTGACCTCCTGAAAACAACATATAGATTCGACCATTAGTTCCCTTAGACTTAGTATGATAAAGCCCTACTCCCAATCACTTATCTTTTTGATTCATTTATACATAGAAACACTGAGATTATCTCTGCATTGAGGCAATATAAACAGACGCCTTCTTTTAGTGGTGGCTTTGGTTCCGCTTGAAGATTAATTAATCATGAAAACTAACTACATTACAGGATCCAAACACGAACTAATCACCATAGTAAGATTTACCTCACTTAGTCATGATATGTATGCGAATTCAAAGCTCTGTGATTATATCTACTTCATATCTGACAGTGATATCAACAAGATAACTTGTAACCACTTTTTACTGAAAACCTAAGCTATCAAAAAAACACATTTAGTTTGTAAAAAAATCACACTACACTCACATATAAATACTGAGATCATTTCTACATTAAGCAAGTGTTTGAGGAAGCATTCATGAAATAAGATATTTACACAGAATAAAATATTAAATCAAAATGTTCTAGCACGCTGAGCTTATTGGCTTTCAATAATAACAATGGAATTCATTTATTCCGCCCAAAGCAAACTTTCTCGGAAGCTAAAAATAACCTTTTCCTCAATTTAATCCCCTTTTCGGGTGCTTGTGGTTAACCAAAATTAAATCACAAAAGAAGATGAGCATAAATAATATTTTATATGGCACACACCTTACGCAACAACATTTTTACACCATTATAGATACTTTGACATAGCGCCTAATCCCAAATTTCCTTCAACAATGACGATTAAAAGCAAATACAAGATGAAATCGATGCTATTATTGAAAAACTAAAGACGAAATGCATTACAAAAGCAAATACTAGATATAAAAATTATTGCATGTCATAAAACTTGAAACTTCTAATAATATTATACGTTTTCCAATCAGATCGTAAACAGTGCAAGATCCGAATTTCAAAGTACTTTGATCTTATCATTACCATTGAATTAATGATGAAAATTCCCATCAGTACAAGCTATTAGATAAAAATTGAATGAATCACCAAACTATGATAATATTTGCCAACTTCTTGAATAAAATTAGATAATCTACAGATAAACTGACACTACGAAGTAATTCAGTGATTCTCTGCAAAATATGAAACAAGGTCAATGTTAGGATTTTTCATATTGCGATAGTGCATTGTCAACCATATACCGATTAACTGCAAATAAAAATTAGTCAGGTATATAAATACGCAAATCTAAGCTTCAAAATCTTCTATATCAGTTATGCTAAAACTTATTGCATAACTTCCAAAAAAAAAAGAAATATTCTTTTCTCTCAATATACAAGAATGTTAGGATACAGCTTCCACAAATGATTAACGTAAATTTGAAATGTATGAATATAAAAAATAGCCACTCGATTAGTGTTTTGTACATTAAACAAGTAGTACCACTTAAGACAAAAATAGTTTTAGAAACTAACCTCAGAAAAACCGAAAAGAAAGCCGATCCCACCAAATATAGTTAAGCCTTTGCTCACTTTTTTTACAACCAAATTCAGACACGATTCGCATGAAGGCCAGCACGAAATCTTAAAACCATGGAAAATTTTTTGATATAATATTCTTTGAATGTTTGAAAATACTTGGTAATTTCGTGGGTTTTCTTTCCCCACTTAATACAAACCTCTTCGCAACTAACGGAATAATCACTTGAGTTCTTTAAACCGCAACAATGAAATGTATTCTCAGCAAGATATCTCGTCTCATTTGAAGCATCTACCCAACCTACAAAAAATGACCTAATATATTTATTGTCAAAAATTAGCTTCAATATCTTTGAAAGATATTTTGGTTTTAATTATGAATAAAATTTTCTAGTACAGGACACAATTTCGTTTACTGCTACATCATGAAGAAGTAATAAATAATAATAAGAAACTAACCTTTGACTACTAAATCTGATACAGAGCTATTTGATATAGATCGGAGGTACGCTCCTGAGATAAATAATCGCAAAATGAACAAGATGAAACAAATAACCATATACTGCAATATATTGAAATGCAGAAAATACAGAATTTGAACCAACAACCGGAAGAATTCTTCTTAGTTATGTGTCTCTTTTATAAGAGCAAAGTTTTATTCCAAATCATTTTTGAAAAATATCCATCGAAAAATTTTTAATGGCTTACAAAGAAAAGCGCCACTTGATGATGCTTTGCTATACTATAGAAACCCAACAAACTGACAACAATAAGAGATAAACCAATTAAGTTGATACCGACAGTGACAGAATGACTTGCCACTATGGAAATATTTTGGATATAAATACTTAATGATAAAAGTATTCCAGCCATACTCTGTAACAATAATAATTGAGAATGCACTTAATGTAACAACAAATAACTGAACAACCATATAAAATTGTAAAACGATACTCATCTTATTATCTACAATGAGCTTGATGTTGTTTCTAACAAAACTGAACTACTTCAATAAGAAGTTTATTTTATGTTCAGAACAGCCTTTAAAAAGTTAATTGAACTTGTTTGCTCTGTTAAGAATCCTTTGCGGCATTTTTGTAATAACTAATTTCCATCCGAAACAAGAATAATTTCTTGTAGTATTAGAAAGTTAATTAATTCAAGTGATCTATACACTTACGAATTCAGTTATGGAAGATATTCTGAACTGAAACATTTGAAAAGAATTACTAAAACATACGATGTAAACAGTGTTTACAGTAAAAAGATGGTGTTTTGCACAGTCGAAATCCCGTAACATCGCAAAAAAGTTATAAAACCTGAAATGTTTCACTTATAAACGACTTACTGAGTATTGACTGTCTCGAATAAACTTACTAAATACTAAATGTCTCTCCACAGTAAATTTTATGCAAACTTTAAAAACTTAACGTAAAAATTGAAGGATACTGTGTTCTGCGTCAAATTTTTTGAAGTTAAGATATAAAAATGTGCAATTTTCTAACATGTTTTGAATTCACAGAAATTTATTCCTGTTTCCGTGCCATAAAATTTACAAAACTTCTTTGCTAAATCAATGTTTTGATTGAAATAATAGAACAAATAAATTAACTCTGAGCAGTAAAGTATACATTACGCTATTTTGGAAGAGATGAGAAAAACGAACTTCTAGCAGCAAATTATTGAAGATTAAAGCAGCACTGTGCCAATCCGTTCTGTAGTTACTATAAGAAAAAAATCATAAAACTTAACTTGCGAGGACCAATTTTTCCTACTCAGTGAATGGAAACAACTCCAAATAACTTCACAGCCAACAACGCCAAGGACAATACTCAAGTTATCCAAACATGTCTTCAGGTCAAATTTTTAGAAAGTTGGTTCAGTTTTTTTTTGTTAGAAGACGAACTGTACAGTGAAATTTTGGCAGAATACATGTTCTCAATAACAGAATATAATCACTGATGTTAATTCAACAATATATAGACATTATGCTACAATCACTTTTTAAAACTTTTATTGCTCTCTGTCGTCTCTTCTAAACTCATACTTCCTTCCCCCGAACAAAGGCTCACCTCTGTTAATTCTCCGTTTACGAGTAATACTTTGAATAAATTCCCATGAATTAGATTTTTTACAGTTAAGGAACTAATTTGCATAGTCTTGCCATATTTCGTAACAATTTAGCTACTACGAGTTCAATTTTTTTAATATTTTACGCAGGTTAGCGTAATTTATGACGTCAACGTTTTTTCTTGTCCAAAAATTTTTGATATAATTTGAAATATACCTAAGTTGCACTATCTTTTGCTTGCACTAACTCTTCTGACTGTCTTTAGTTATCTTTTTCAAGTAAGAAGTAACAAAAAACAGCTGAGCAATACTTGGACATATTTAAATGTATTTTTATTTCTGTGCACATTTTGCCATATTTATAATATGAACATGTTAAAATATGTACATACTATATAAAACAAATTGATAAACTGTATCGCTGAAGATTGACAAAGTGATTAGTATTGTTTATCAACATGACAAAATATGTGCATGTGCCATGATATCTAAATTATTCTAAACACATTCATATAGTCTTATCTCAATCATTTCAATACAACTGTTTATTTACTGTAACATTACAAAGCAAAGCAAGGTAATGACAGATAAGGAAGATTGAGACATTTGCAGGATCAACGAGAAAAGACTATTTCCAACACTAAAATAAAAAATATTTCTATAAAAGTAGCCTATATTAAAAATGTGCTTGACAACTAGCGCACAAAATAGAAATGAAATGAAATATGAAATGAGTTTTACTGTTAAAAAGCCCAAACTATTAAATGATTATTTCGTTCTTTAAACAAAACTTAATACTGTCTCCAACTTATGGCTCCAACTTAAGAGGTTAAAAAAAAGTTGCTGTCAAAAATAAAGCTGCTTTCACAGTAAAATAACTGAAGTAAAATGCCAGAGTGACCGTAGCCTCAAATTCAGTCTTAATTTTTATTTTACTGAAAGTAAGCAGTTTATATTATCTTTTCATTTTATATTTTGCTAAATGCTTATACTTAAAACTGCGATGTTCAAGAAGCAGTATCGAAGTAATTTACTTCCTAGTCATCTTTCTAATAGTCTTCTACATGTTTGTAAAAGCAGTCCCAAAAACCACATGTGGAGCAAGTATGAGTAAAAAATAAAATTTCTGGAACTTTGTTATCATAGTGATGAAAAAATTATACATGCATTCTGAAGACGAAAAGTATAAAACGATTCATTTATGTAAAATAGATTTAACCAACACTTTGAATGGAGGCAACTTTGTGCTCAAACCAGTAGTATCAAAGGCGTCATCATCATGATTAGTTTGAGATAACGTACTCATTTCATAATTGCCAATGTACTCATTATTATAAATGTTACTGCTAGATTCCACTTCGTCAACAGAATTAGGATTATAAGAAGCTTGAATCTCATTACAGTATGGATGTACTTCAGCTGGCGAAAAAAATTCGCTCATCTTTACTTCATTTTGAAATGAAGAGTCATTTGCGAAGCAACATTCTATTTCAGGTATAATACGAGCAGTCAGTTCAGGAAGTTGCAATTCGGCAAGTGTTATATCGAAGCTCTCTTCATTTTGGATGGTTGGTGAACCAATGATATAATCCTTTGAAGAACTTGGAGAGTATGTCAGAAGATTCGCCATCGAGATATTTTCTTCCACTAACGGCTGACATTCGATCATCGAAGGAGAAGCATTGTCAGAAGACGATGGTGCCGCTGCTTGAGGCACCAGCTGACAATTTGGTATTAATGGCTGTGTGCAATAAGCTTCGGCATTTTTAGTTTTATATGGCTGGAATGGGGCTGATTTCGTTATCCAATCCATTAGGGATACATTGTAACAATTCTTCTGGAAACAAAATAATCGATAGTGATTAGTTATGCAAGTTTTTGAGATAAAAACAAATTTACTCTCATTCTGGTGTTGTAGACTTTTAAAGCTTAGCTAGAAACTTGATCTTTGACATGACCAAATTTACACTAAAGCAAAAAAAATTATTGTTATCCATCACTAATAAATTTCATGAAAAAAGTTGTTTTACTGTTATTTGTTTACAAATCGGCTATGCAAAAGCAGCAAAAATAGCAGGAAAAACTTTGCAGAAAATATTTCTGACCATCCAATTTTCTTGAAAGTAGTAGTATTCCAAATACTGCGATATATCCATAAAGATGTATTTTGTTTGGCCATCGGAAAAAATTATCATTAATTAATGAACAGTAAGTTATTCAGTAAAATTTTACTAAAATTAAAAAAGTTTACTTAGTATTTAAACATATTTAAAAAATGTATTTAAAAGTAAAAACAAATTACCTGCAGTAGCAAGACAATATGCTGGGGCATTATTACTTACTTGGGGAAAAGGAGTTTGATAACAGGAAATATCATTCATATCAGGCAAGTAACTACTGCCTTATACAATACAAGAAAGCAACATAGTGATACAATTCCAGACGACTACTCTCTCATCTCTTACCTCATCTGTTCGGTTTGAAAGCTCCTTTCCCTCCCGAATGAACTATGACCTTTGACAATGTCTCTGACCATAATTATATGTATGCTTGCGTATTCGTCCATTAATGATCTCACAATGTCCTGCAAAGGAATCAATATTCATTTGCCCTCTAGCTGTGATGGCATTTCTTAGATAACAAATGAATGCGAAAGCAATGTTCATAACATTTTTTGAGCATTTTGCAACGAAAATTATGTAATTGAGTTTTAAAATTGACACCTTTCCGAGCGAAAATAAGCAAAACTGCCAAATTTTTGTACCCTAAATAAAAAATTTGAAATACAGCCTGCATTCCTCAATTTGCTCTTGGAAAATCAATAAAAGTATTCTTTTACATGTTTTCTTTTAAATTATTGAACAGTATGCTAAATTAGATGAGTGCATTGACAGAGATAAGGAATAACTTAGACCTCAAACTGATCTTTTCGAGAACTGAAATTTTTATGTCGAGGAAGATTTCCTCTATTCGAAATTGCCATTTGTGCTTCATTTCGTTGCCCAATTAAACATCACATTGTGTTTGTTTTGCATACAAAAATGACAGTACCTAAACTGCTCAAAGACTCTACTAAATTGGTAAATTTGCGAAGAATTCATTGTCTATATCAGTTCAATATTATTCTTTTCTGTTAACTTACTTTATTTAAATATTTTCCTTATAATAATTGTTTGTACATTTGATGGCGTTTTCCTATCTCTGCTAGAAGATCCTTGTTAATCCAACTCCTGTCAATCTTATACCTTTTCAAGTAGTGCAAGCATAATTACACAGTAAAGATCCTCTTTAAAGAAAGCGGATTTTTCTCCGAGCAAATAGAAAGGGCTCAATCATGCAGATTTTTGTTCAAGCATTCAGTAACATTAGCAAATTGCATTTTAGAGCTCATATTGAAAATATTAATTGCAATTTAATAGCAAAAATCATTTTATTTCACTTTTAATGCACTTTTAGCTAAGCAAAATCATTTTCATTATTATGCAAATTATTTACTCTAAAAATGCTTAAAAGAATGCATAGTTTATAAAATCAATAATTATGCATTCATCAATCAAAAGTAAAAATTATTGCTCACTATCTGCACT
>UYYF01004628.1:28256-48709 GCA_900618365.1 Thelazia callipaeda
CAGCTGTGCATATTCATTTTCTAACGCCAAGTATTTTCCATATCAATAGAATAATCAGAAAGAAATTTTTTGATTATATTAGAATACATAATAAATTCCATTCTTTTCCAAATAATCGAGTAAAAAATGATGTTAAAAGGTTTGCTAAAAAAATTTTTAATTAGTTTTTAATAAGTAGTAGAATTTTTTCATTTTTATAAATTTTTAAAAATGAATTTTTCAATTAATAAAATCTAGAAACTTGTTCTTACAACACTTTTGAACGCATTTTTGTGCAAATAATGAAATGGACTGTTTGGGGATCTTTTCTTATCGTTTGTGCAGTGGGGTCAATTTGTCATCTCTTTCAAATCTTATCATTTTCTATCATTTCTCAAAAGGTCAGTGCATTGAAAAAAATAAATAGCAAAGCTTTCACATACTCAAATTTCTAATTCTATTCCAATGTTTGAAAACCAAATTTTGTTTATTTCATTAAATACGTTTCCATCCAAAAATATGCTTTGAAGTGCTAAATATTTATTTCACTTTCAAAATATAAATTTTTTTAGTCAAATGGAGTTATGATTTTATTGTTTTGTGTGTGCAGCCTGTGGTATGCTGAAAACATTTATTGAGCAGTAAAAGTTGAGAAAATCAGTAATTTTTGTACGTAATGTGAAATTTTCACAATTTACAGATTCACTCTATATTACTTACTTGTAGATGAATGATGTAAGATGAGAAAAATTATGTGACCAATACAAGTTTAGGAAAGTTATGCCTTTAAAAAGTGCATAAGAATATCATAACTTGTCTTGAGGTTTTTAACTAATAACACTTGTTTGTATGCACTTTCATTTCCCAAGATATTCAATGTTCAGAGTATTTCCTATTCTCCGTAATTTTTTTTGTTGCATAAGATAAAAAGTAGGGAAATTACATTACTGTAAGTGAAGTTGATAATAATCTTAATCTTGGGAAATGAAGGTTAACAAATAATTAAAACAAACAGAAAGACTACGAGAGGATCATTTTCGAAATAAAATTTAGGGTTGTTTAGAGGGAATAATTGTAATAACGACAACTCGTATTAATGATAACGATGCTTACTATATTGATTATAATGTTACTGATGAAAAATACGATGTCATAAACAACAACAAAAATACTATTTATGAATTGCCACAGCTGTTTGTTGCTCTGACAAAAATAATATAATAATATGGAATTTGTTAAAAAAAAAGAAAATTTATCAATTGTGTTGAATAAACTAAAATGAATGCTTCGTCACTGTAAATAAGTGGGAAGGCAAATTGCATTTTGAATTTATTCATATTTTTTACACATTTTACATAGTTAAATTATATGTGTAAGAGCAACAAGCAACAACGACAATTCATAAAAATTCGGTTTATTTGCTATTTGTAATGTAAATGTCATTTCATGCAGTGAAAACTGCAATCGATCAAATTTACTTAAAAGAAAAATTGCCGCTTTGATTGAATTAATCAAATTTTGAAAAATATTATGAATTAGAAAACAATGTAAGTTAAGTTAAAAATAAAAGTTTAGCTTTTTCTTTTTTTTCAATGATGAATATATGGTAACTATGATTACCAGTTCTAATGGTACCAGGTGCTTAAGATGAAAAAAAGCCTTTCATTTTTTGCATAAAATATACAATCACAATGACCTCAATGCAAGTAATGACTGTTTACTCCATTAATCAAACATCAAACTACCAAAGTAAAGAGTTACCTAAAATAATTTTGGTGTGCACTTCTCTAATTCTTCTCTCTGATATTTATGTTGAAAAGATAAAGTCAAAATTGATAGTTGATCAAGATAATCACCAATAAACTAAAAAAATATATCTTAGAGAAAAAATAAGTAATGATCTAAATAAAACAAAGTGAAATTGTTTTAAATAAAGTTCTCCTAGGACCAAAAGCTCTTTCTTCAAAATTGCTCATTGCTTTTAGCTTTTTTGAAAATCTTTTAAAATCTATAGAAATTAGTTAACAAAGAAATTTTAAGAACTTTTGTCTCAAAAATTACTTTAATTGAAATTAATGCAACGTTTAAACTAAATATAGCCAGTAAAAGTACAAGCAGTAAGATTTAAAGGTAGAAAGCATTTATGTATGAGTATCTGCTTTAAATCACAATGGTACCTAAGATCAGTTAGGTCGAAAGATCATATTTGAGGGGGCAACCAAATCAAATAAATTGTGACAAAGGAAACAAATGTAATTCGCATCCAATATTAATAATAGTTTATCAAGCAGTAATTTTGATAAAAAGTTCTGCATACATTGTCTTAGTTAAATTTTTCAAGCAAATAAAAAATATTATCAAAATTTAGCATGAATGAATTAAAAACATCATAAAATTAGAAAAAGTTAACTGCACAAATTATCAAAACTAATTGATAGTATTAAATGATAATGCATTATTTATTGTATTCTATGTAGCACATGCCACAAATGAATATTATTATTAAATAAATGCACAGTTAGAAATGTAAATCACAGAAATAACAGCAATAACGAATATCTAAATTTTTTTAGTGTAAGTAATTAAAAAAAGCAACGTTGAAGCTGTTAATTTTGAAGCATTTTGTATTTCCTTTAATGTACTTCAGAGTTAGTTTCAATTCGAAAAAGTCGACATCAGCATTACGATCTTGCGAAAGTTACTAATAAACATTAGCATTATGATCTTAAGTGCATTATTATAAAATGAATTCAAAGCATTCACCAGTTTTTTCTAGCACTAAAGTTTGTTCAACTATCAAGACTTTAACTCTTAACTCATGTGATTTTGAGAGTTTGGTTTAGACTTTTTTCTGAATCTTTGGAACTCATTTCTGTTTGAAACATTCTAAATTCAGCTTTTAATTCAGGCAATCCCTTTGAAAGTCTTCAACGGAGGCAGACAGCTGCCATTATTTGAATCCCTCGTTGTGAACTTTCACCCATACACGTAAAATATTTTCAGTAAATTGAAATTTTGTGCCTTTCAGCAATGAACGTCAAATAAAGTAAGCATTTACTATCAATTTAAGCTTTTTACCATTGCAATTTTGATTTTTTGTATGCATAAGAAAAATTGCTTTTATTGTAGTCTGTCAAGTTTACGGTATAATTCATTGTTAAACCCACTACTGTCATCAATGCCATCTGTCAATAGAGAAAGGACTACACTGAATGCAGGCCCTTTCTTCACGCAACAATCTTTCGCTTTCCACAGTCCTATTTACTAACGATTAGCAAAATGCATGAATGAAGCTTAGCACTGATTGTAATTATAATTATATTTGATTGTAATTATATTTTTGAATTGAAAATGAACGAGGGTTCAATTTTTGGATCGTGATTGAATCAATATTAGGATTATGGTTAGAATTAAATTAAAGTTTAAACTTGTAGTTTGAAATACTGCAAGTTTTAAAATAGTCAGTCCTAAATCTGGAGTGTGATAAGATCATTGTATTTATTGATCGTATCATCTCTACTTGTAAAAAGTAAAGGCTACTTATAATTTCTTTCACTCTTGAAATCAAATGAACACGAAAGCAATAATTTGTACATTTATGTCGTAATTCATAATTAATGTTTAACTGTTTTTTTAATCATCTGATATTTATTACTTATTTGTGTTTAATGAAAAGTTTCAGTTGTTTGTTGTTAAATATATTTGAACTCTGATCACTGAACTTTGATCATTTAATGAATCAATAGGTAATTAAAGAGTATCAATTTGAGGAGAGTACTTGATCGAATAGGAGAACGAGCAATTGTTATGATATGTTGCGTGCACTTCTAGAACTTCATTTCTAACAGTAACTACAGAGTGACAAATTTTTGCACGAAGTAATTTGCACTTATTTCTTCTCATTCCATCAGTGCACACCAGATCTTTTATGCCAATCACTCTATCGGCAAACAATAATAAATCTCTCGCAGACATTTCTTTCACACAATGATTAATTAATCGCTCAGTCAATCAACAGACCAGATATTCAATCATTGTGCACTTTCCTTACTTTGCTCTCTTTGAGTGGAACCAGTAAAAAAAGCTTTGTTTTTACAGTTCGAGCTGAATTTAAGTCAAATAGTACAATATGAAAGGTAATAAGATGGAAGTAAAACAGTTATGACTAACAAATTACTATACTCAAGTGTACCGGTTTTTCACTAGTTACTGCAATCGCCAATAAAGTATGATAATCTGTACAGCCATTGTGAAAATCACGAAATTCTAACATCTGAAAAAGGAAAAATAGCTGTTTTTTTGCATTTACTGATACGTTTTCATCTACAAACCAAATTCTTATTTGCTTCTGAGTTATATTGTATTGATGAATTTTCAACAGAAGAAATCGCACTATTATTATTATTAGTGGTAATAATATTTGCTTGCAATATATCATTTTCCAATAACAACACGAATAATAATAACAATAATAATAATAATAATAATAATAATAATAATAATCAAACACTAATAACAACTATACCTATATGACAATAACATGTGATATTTATGTGCAGATATTGGTAATACCAATTGTGATACCAATATTAAAGACATTATCGTTAGTACTACTGTTGCTCAGAATATTAGTAATAATAATTGTAGTAACAACAGATTACTACTCAAGTGTACCAGTTTGTCACTAATGATTGATGAAGATCCAGTGCAATGAGTGCGAGTGCACACACGCGCGCACGAACCGTTTGCTCTGAAAAGTGGAACCAGCAGCTGAATGCAGAAGTAGAAATAAATTTACGGAAAATTAAATAATTACTCCCTAATTTTTTTCGCTAATGAAGTACCGTAATTTCCTATTCTCATCAATTACCATAAACATCATCAGTTGCTTTTTTACCGTACGCAATAATTACTTTTCTGCAAGTTGTTACAGCCATACATTTGCAGATGCTTTCCTTAACACTAAAATGAAGACGAAGAAACCAAAGTACTATGATAACATGTCGATATTATCGTAGTACTAATGTTTTAAAGATACCTAAATATCTAATAATTCTCATCAAATTTCTAATGACGAATTTCTCGCTAAATTGTGAATTTAGAATCTGAGTGTTTGAACTCATCTTCTCCCTGTACGAGCGAGTCATGCATGCACTTGGTCCGAACCCGGGAAATTTTGAACAAACTTACCAACCGAAGGCAAGTGCGGGTAAATATAGGCCGACAGTTCTCCGATGGTGTTGTCTTTCGAAGATTAAAGTTGTATCGAAAAATTTTTTATCATAACCACGCGCATTGATCAGTGTGACCAACCAAACCATCTGTCGACTAACAGCTCACTCCCGAATCTGTTTATAATTTGATATTTAGCAAGTAGACAAATTTTATAAATTGTTCTAAATTCACCAGTACAATTAAAGGATAAACAGCCTTCAAGTCCTTCAAATAAATAGCATCACTGAAGATTAGGAGATATTGGTCTTGTTGGCAAAAGACCTCACCCTTGGAGTACAAATTCATCGAGAACTGTTATTTAAGTTGTTGAACTGATAATTCGACAACTTTTATTTGGTAGCTCTTATCCCAATTTTCGCCTACTTCGTTAGAAATGATTTCTACATCTAATTATATATTTCTTTCAAATCCTCAACAGTAAATGATTAAATTTAACATGTTCAACAACACATCTAGGTAGAATCACACTTAAAAAAAACAGTATAAAGTTTTAAACTTTTCTTGATCCTACTCGTGAAAAATTATAAAATATGGATCATTCGGTCAATACCATAATTCAATTCACGAAAGTAAAATTTCTGTCGTATCACTAGGTGCGTCACACTATTTACTTAGTTCTAGCTAACAATGACAAATAATCTTTCCTACCATATACCCCAGAAAGTTCATCTCAGATACCTTTTCGAAGTCAAGGCTTCACAAATGATTGTATCACTCAAGTAGTTTTTTCTCTTTCATCCTGAGAACAAGAAAAACAGCTGTCCGCTCAGTATACACACATAAACATGAATATAAACATGCATATGTATATCATATATGTATATTTGTAATAATTTCTGCATACACGATATATAAACTAAATAAAATAATTTGGTAGCAAGCTATTAATTGTATTTACATACAAAATGTATATCACGATGCAGACCGTGAGCCTTCTCCATATTATTTTTTTCCTTCATGTATCTGTGAAAGCCGAATATACTGTAAACAAAAATTTTGTGCACTAACTTGCATGGCAGTAATAAATATAAAATATCTCTCTCAAACTGTATTAATTTGATATAATAAAAATTGATCTTAGGGATTTAATCACCATAAGACTTTATATAGATTCTCTGATATCCACTTGAAAACCTAATTATTAAAGGAAAAAATTATGAAAATTGTCAAAATAATCGTTAGAAATTATTAATGAGCAATTCAAATATTTAACAGAAAAAGCACCTAAAAAACTTTTTGGCCTAGTACTCTAACAAATCATTAAAGTTCAATAATGGGAACGGTTTGTTGATTGAATGTTACTTCTGTAATTGTATGAGCCCCATTGTACTGAAAAGTTTCCATACGTGCATTGTTGGGGTCTGCCCAAATTTGCTGCAACATAAAAATATTTCAAAATTACACTGTTTGAGTCATTATAATTTATGTCGCGACAAGTATATTGGATAATGTGAAAAAAAAATCATATTTTAATGTTTTTCAGTGGAAAAATTCGATTTAAATCTGTGTTCGATTTACACTTAAAAGTATTAAAATTTTTTCGTTTTTCTGCAGCGAAAAACTGGTAGGCCAGAAGTCTTTGAGGGTCGGTCAGGATCAGTACAAGTAATTTCTAATGGTCAAGGTAAAAAGAATGTTGGTTTCAAATTAATTCAGTTTAATAAACTGACTGTTTCATTTCTCATCTGCTCAGCCATTAAACGAATTTGGCTTTCATCACTGTCGCCAAAAGGATGAAGCTGCAATTGCTCCGATATCTGAGAACTAGTAGATGCACCACTAACAACAAATGCCAATCTATCGATCATTTGTTCTAAAAATGAAATATTAACTTTTAGAAAAATTCCTTAAATATTTTCAAATTTCATATATATCGCTACGTATACACAACTGATGCAATTATTTTTTGAAAACAACTAGCGCTGGTATTACGGATATCATCAACTTCAGCAAATAAGAGAAATCTTTTTACCTTGACCATTAGAAATTACTTGTACTGATCCTGACCGACCCTCAAAGACTTCTGGCCTACCAGTTTTTCGCTGCAGAAAAACGAAAAAATTTTAATACTTTTAACGCAATTCTCCTCAAAAAAAATTCACTGAACACAACTTATAATACTACAATTTTTATAGCCTAAACTTACATTAGTCTTAATCAGTAACAAGGTGGTTGAAAGTTAACGTGAAACTTTCCATCAAAATAAATACTTGATAAAAAACAAGCATAATACCTTAACTTCTTTAATATCCTCTTTGATTTTTTTCACTTCTTCGACTTCCCTGATTTCTTTGACCTCTTTAACTTTTTTGACTTCCTGTACCTTATGTTGTGTTTGAGAAGGAATTTCTTCTTCATCTTTGATTATTTTGAACACTTCATCTTTGGATGGTAATTCCGAAACTTCTTCCTTATTTCCATCGGCAGACTACAAAAAATTCAATTCTACCGCTTCAATGCTTTTTTTCAAATACAAGATAGATGGATGAAAATACAGTAAGAAGGATAAAGGAAACTGTGGGCGAAAAATGCCAAGACAGGAAATTTCGAAAAGTAACAGATCTGGAAACACGCAAGAAAGCTTAAAGAAGAACATGTAGTGCTAGCATTTTTTTTCATTATAGCCTGCAGTCCAAATAAAATAGAAAGAAATTGTTGCCAGAAATTTCAAAGATGTAAGCAATAAGTCTTCATAGAACAGAATAAACAAACCCTCCTATTTAATTCCTTTTCTTGCTTCTCCTCCTCAGTTTGCAGTTCTTCTTCCTTCTCATTTGGATTTTCTTCCTTCGTCTCATCATGTTCTTCAGTACCGAGTTCAATACAAACCCTTTCATTAACTGAAGTACACTGTTTATCATCTATCTTTTTACTTTTTGGACCTCTTTTTCGAGACTTTGTTGAGGGCTCCTTCATATTTTCTACGGCTGGCTCTACTGTCCCAGTTGAGGATATACCAGGCCTTGAATGAGTGCCCATTTTTGGAGAAATTTCTGATCCTGAAAAGTAATTCACAATAACACGACTCCCTTATGCATATTTAAAAAAAAAATACCGATGGGTAAGAAACGGAGAAAAGTTAATGAAGACGATTATAGAATAACTATAGTTTTTAAGAATTTTACTCTCGCTTTAACTTCTATCAAAACATCTAACTCAGACATGTAAATTAAGTAGAAATTAGTACAGCAATATATTGCTTGGTATTTTTTGATTTTAAGGAATGCGAGAAGATGATTTCACCTTCTGAATGGCATTCACTGGAAACTTCATCTTCATAACTCTGAATATCAACATCAGAATCATCAGAATCTGATACTTCTTTTATTTTTCGCTTCCTACCACGAGCAGAACGTCTAAGTTCCTTTTTGTTGCCATTTTTAAAGCCTTCCGGTACAGTAAAACCTGATTCCGTAAACAAGTTTTCATTTAAGATATTGCTCAAAGGCTCCCACGTATTGTAACTAAAAGTTGATAAATACAAATAAGTGGAAAATATAACAAAATAATGTTCACTACCTAGGATATTCAAGGAAGTTTCGTGTCATGTAATAGCGAAGATCTGACAGAGCCAATAAATGAGACTGAAAACTGAAAATGCTTACTGATTTGACCACCCTTTCCATTTGATCAGGTATTCCGTCTTTCCCTAAAGAAAAGCTCATAAAATAATATTCTGGAAAACGTTGAGACTAAATATTCCTACAAGTGAAAAGAAGCAAACAATCGAATGTCTTAAATGATCCCCGCACTTCTGTAATTTTAAAATGAAATTTTTTAGTTAGCTCACTAAGTAGAAATCTTCGCACAGCAAATAAATATCTAAAAATATTACACCTGACAGATGTTTCAGATGTACTACGTACATCAAATACTTGATAACCTCAATAGAACTTTGCATTCAATAATATTGAGAAAAAAATAAATACCAAATGTCGAAAAAACATTACTTCTGCTCAATCTTCAAATGTTTATTTCTTTAAATCTAATATTCTACCTTAAGCGATAAAACTGGATAAGAAATTTAAATGCAACTGGCTGAAGTTTAGAACAGAATGCTGAGTAGGAAAATTGACATAGACAATATGAACCGAAGGAAAAAGTTCTAAAAAAATATCAAAGTGTTACATAAAAACATGTTACATTATCAATGCTAAGAAATAAAAAGTGCCTAGAAAATATTCTTATATAACTTAAAAACTTAACATAATGCAAGCACACACTTTGATATTTTGAATTTATGGACATTACACCTTGATATTTCTTTAAAGTTTTTCCATTACTGACAACTTTTCAAAGCCACAAAGTCTTCTAAATCGTCTTTTTGTTTTGATATATAATAGCACATTCCTGACAATAATGGTTGACTAAACATATTTTTTATCAGGCGTGAAAAAAAAAATACTTCATGAAACAATGGAAATTTTTACTTTCATGATAAAAGACAGTTCAACATTCAAAAACATACACTTACTTTCCTTATTCGGCATCTCAAAATTTTTTCTGCTGCATAGACATCTTGCCCATCTAAAGGATCCATAAAATTTGTAAAAACGAATAAGACGCTCCAGTTTAAATACACTGCAATAAAACCACAAGCGTTTTCAATGACAAAGAAGACGTGAACGCCATATATATGTATCGATAAACATTAAAACTAATACTGATAATATTATAATGCAAAATGAACAAACATTCAGCTAAAAGCACTTTATGATTGAATAGTAAATAATCTCGTGAAATCCTATTTAAACTGGCTCAAAGAATCAGATTTGAATTTCAACAAATTGATCGTTAATTTTCGTTATTATGACAATGAACAATAATATTAATTTTGAAGAAAAGGTCGAAAATTTATCCAAAAAAGCAGAGAAAAATATAAAAAATGCATATGTAAGACAAATGAAGTTTTTTTTGCAACATCCATATAGGACGAGCAAAAAGCCAGGAAAAGCGGTAAATCAACATTTCCATTTCTTTTATTTTTTCAAATTACAAAGACGAAGAAGGCAACAGAATCTAACACCAAAACGAATAATTAAAAGTGCAATCAATTCATACGACTCTTTCAGATATAAGACAAAAATTATGACATACTCGTGCACGTATGTTTGTGATGTATTTAATTACAGATATTAATACGTAAGTATAATTTAATTTATCAAGGGATATAAAGCAAGCAATTAGAGAAAAATTAAAATTGATCTAAGAGAAATATGAACTAAATGCGCTTTACTCAATAAATTCTAGATTTCTCATTGCAGTTATTATAAGAAACTTAAATTTCGCCAAAATCAAAAAATAAATTAAACATTTTTGTAACCATTATATTGTTTTTACATATCGAATGTTCTGAATGAGTGAAAATTTAACGAACAGTAAATAGCAGATAAGAATCAGCAACTTTCAGCACACATATACACAAATACATACAAGTTTGAAATAGAGTTAGTTATATAAGAAAACCGGATCTGGAATCATAGCAGAAATATGAGAAAACAGAAGAAACTGTGAAAAGCGCTGTGAAAAATGTGAGATAGCACTCTGCCAGTGTACCGGAACTAGGAACTAGCAAGATGATTACGCTTGAAGTATTCATTCGAAGAATCGAGGTTCCGCAGAGCAGATGGTCAGGCAAAATGCTAAAAGCGATTCTTAATAGTTTCGGGAGGATCCCGAGACGAGGATGGCTCTAGTGTCGTTTTCTGTATTGCGAGAAGTTCGTGTGTGTTATTAGCCTTCAAAAAGTAAGGAAGCAAATGAATGTTGCAACCATTACCACTGCAGATCGTTCATGATTGCAGAAACGGTTCTTGGAGAAGACAACTAAACCTGTCAAGATACTTGACACCTATTTCGAAGAAAATATGCAAGATCGTGAGATAGACCAAAGTGGACGCGGAAAATAGTCTTGAAAGAATGTTGACCCATTTACACTAGGGCGGTAAACCAAGCGGTGAGTGAATATGAAACGTAGAATCTCCCCAAATTAATGATCGATACTGCACGACAGCTGCAGGTGGCACAACAATGCTATGAAAATATGACAAGGCAAGGAAAGCCATCGGGGTGGAAGGCAAGCATGCATTAGAAAATCCTCATAGAGCAGCATTTGACCGGTGAAATATGAAGATAAAGACCTAAGAAAGGCAAGAAGCGTATGAGGAGCATATATCTCATAAATGCTCTCAAACGTGACTGTCATAAACAAAGGTAGCGACTTAACATGTAAAAACTTTGTAAGTTGACAATGAAGTGGCACGAGTCGTGCAGTTGGATGCAGTCACAAGGAGGCAACTTGCAAGATAACCAATTATAAAACTTCTACCTTCAAAGCGCGAAAGAGCACACCCTCATGAACCTGGCGGTATGCAGAGAGCATGGAAACCAGTTACATACTACATGATATGACGTTAAAAAGCGTTCGATAAATTACAACTATTTGATTAAGTGCGCTGAAAAACTCAACATGCTAGCGTGAATGACACGTTTCTAGGAAGCATCACATCCATAAGGGTAGTTACATTGAAAAGCAATGGAGAAACCATAAAGGAGAAAAAATATAGCAGGAAATCTTCCAAGGTGACACCCTTTCTCCGCTATTGTTCGTTTTATGTACGGATCTGTTGGGCTGTAGGCTCAATATCAGATATCTCAAAGTGGCGGTTTGTACCGACCAAGGAATACATGTAACGAACTAATATTATTTGTGGGTAATTTCAAGCTCTTTGCTACCGACGAGGATATCATGAAAAAATATAAACAAATATGTATATATATTTTTTTCGATATATATATAATATATATTGAAAGAAAACGTGGAGATCAGAGTCGACACGCAAGTAATTATAAAGATAAGTTCGGAATGATACACGATAAAAAGCGACGTGAACTAATCCTGATAGAGGTTGGCTCATAAGTCAGAACAGGTTAATAGCAATCGAGATCGAGAAAAACGCAAATATGACCTACTGGCTAATAAACTTGCATCAGAGATGAAATGCGGAACCGAGATAATTCCGTATGTGATGACTTGGTATAGGATTGCAATGAACAACCATAAACGCTATACAAGAGAGATCAGTATATCTGATCACGTCTAGGGATTTACCCAACCGATAGTATTCAAGAAGACACTGGAAAGCATCTCATTTAGTGACCACTACGGATTTCATAAGGATGAAGCAAAAAAGATTAGCACAAGAAATCTGAATGTAGGACAAGTATATCCAGAGTGCCGGAATACAGTCCAGCGCCAAAGTCAATACAGTGAAAAAGATTACTAACCTTTTTATTTTATTTTCTATACATATAAATATATAATTCAATCACCAATCAATCATAATCTAGATATATAATTATCAGAGTAAAACTCTTTATCCGTGAATAAAGAATATAACTCTTCATTTATAAATACTTTTTTATCCATGTATTTGCTCATGAAACAAAAGCTTTATGAAAAAATAGGACATACAAAAAATATCACATAACGTCGTGATTACTGTTTTCACAACGAAACGGAAGAACGTACCTTTTTTATGAGCGTGCTCATGCTTCACATTGGTCAATCTTCCCAACATAGTTCAATATCACTTTTGCTAATTTTGTGCCATAAAACATAAATAACAAAGATGTTGAATGATTAAGATTTCAGATAATAACAAATTATAAATTCAAGAAAACACTGGAAAATTTAAAATCATCAATTTAGGCGAAGAAAGCCATCAAAAGGAAAATGTCTAGAAACTTTCAACTTAATGTGTGAAGATTCAATAGCGGTAGATAATCAAAACTAAGAACTGAAAATCGAATAAGCTTTAAAATAATATAAAATGCAATTTCAGAAAAGTTGCAGTTCAATAAATTTTATTATTAGATAGTTAATTTAATTAATTTATAGCGTATATTTATACCACAAATTATTATTTGAGAGCAATAAGTGATTGAATTACAAAGAAAGTTTGAAAATTTATCAGAATCAGGAAAGGAAAATACAAAAAATGCACGACAGATGCAGTTTTTGCAACATTCATATAAAACGAGAAAAAGGGCGGGAAAAGAGAGGTAAATAAGCACCTCCACGTCTTTTTTATTTTCCAAATCACAAATACGAAGAAAACAAAATTCGAAACCGAAAAATTGGCGAATAATTAAATTTCAAATTTATACGACATGTTTCAGATGAAAAACAAAAATTACGAAGTGCATGATAGAAAAACAGTAGCAAAATGAAATAGCACAAATTAATGCAAAAATTGGAATGGACCAAATCAATAACATTTCATCTTGTCCGATTTTTGTACATTGAGATAATTTTAGATGAGTGAATAAATCACGCCACGAAATAACGGACCTTAACTTAGCAATTTGGCGAAGTCTCTATGCAAATAGTTGTCTCATTAGATATACCCTTATAAGATAACCCTGTATGGTACGAAATTAAGCTAGATCTGGGATGAAAACTAGATCGAGTATACTGGTCTTTTCTTGGTAGCGTTTGTTGTCTGAGATGGAAAATGTCTACTTCTTTTTTGCCGAAAATATGAAATTTTCTTATTCTACCTCTAACATGAACGATTCTCTGAATAACCTTTGATAGATATTGTAAGTGTACAATGCATTATAAATGTAACAGTTGACACAATGACTTTCTCAAAATAACCTGTCATTTTTAATATAAAAGTATTCAACTATACATTGCTAATTGAGGGTGGACTTGAGCAGCTTTTTAAAACTTTACAATTGCCTTGTTGGTTTTAGGATGTCATTATTAACACACATGAATGCTAATTGCCAAAGTTTTTAAAATAAGTTTTGGATAATCATTTTTAATACTTTGTAGTCAAATAAACAGGTACACGGATTTTTTAAAATTTTAATAAATATGATATATGAGGAAGTTATTAATATAGAGGAAATGAAGAATTTAAATCTGCCGAAGACATTCAGTAATACCGAATCAGAACTTTAACTATTATTATATTATAGACTAAATCACTTAGAATATTTCTACAAAAAAATAAAATTACAAATTGCAAAATTCAAATAGTTTTATTCATAACGTGCGCACGAGCAATAAATCAAAATTCCTCATTTATAGTGTAGTGTAGAATATTCTCCACTTCTTCCATGTACTTAATCAAAAATTTTTGGAAATAAAAGCGATAAATTTTTTATGAAAGCAAAAGATTCCAATTTTCTATCTGCAATAGTTTTTTATGGATGAAGCAATCTAAAAAATTTGATCTTCGATCTTTCCAATGCTTTTATTCAAAATTTAAAATAGTTTACTTGACTTTTTTTGCAAAATTCTTTCAACTTCAACGCTTTAATTTGTTTAAAATCATATTAATCAATTTAGATTTTTTTTGAAATTTATATCTTGTCAAGTGTCACAGTATATGTAGTAGTCTGATATGAAAATTACATGCATGTCTCATAACGAGTCATGAATTTTAGAGTGAAATGCGAGTTATTGAATAGTAAAAGGTAATTAAAAAAATTTACGCGACTGCTATTTACGAGAAGGAATAGAATAATAAATGTTTGGTGACGAGTTTTTATTGTATTGGTTAAAGTGCTGAGGAATGGGATAGGTGATTAGAACTTATCCTTCCGTATTATTATTACTCTCGTAATGATGATGATCAATGAGCCTAACCTTCACTGCCAGATAGATTACTGTGCTTTTTGTCTTTTTTTTCGTCCGATAGCTGCCGACAAACCATTGGTTGCTAATTTTTTTCTTCATGCATACTCTAATTTACGTTTGTCTCCAGTTTTCTTCCCAATCTCTTAAAATTAATGTTACTCATTGCCACCACTAATATCGTTTTACTTTTTAGTGAGTCTTAAGGTTCAAAGTTAAGTCATAATATCTACTCAAGAATTTGTATTTCAATTGTGGTGTTTTTCGCTTCTTTTGCTACAATATGAGTGTATAGAATCACTTAAGGATCGCGTAAACTTAATTGAAAATGATATCAGCCAAGCATTTTTCTTACCTTCTAATCTTGCATCCTTAATTGAATGGAAATAAGTGCCGCGTAAACAGACATCTTACAACTATCCTTTGACTTTCTAAAAAATTCTCTAATTCACATATGCAAAGATAAAAAGAAAAAGCAGGAGATAATCGATAAAAGATGAATAAAACTATCGATAGCATCTAAACGGCTTTGCAGAGTAAGGTCAGAGAGAGATTTTATAGTATTAATTCACTCAGATTAATATATGCATTACGATTATTATTCACTTGATCACCGGCTTTTAAAGCTTCATAAAATAATCACTATTGTATTTAATTTTAGAAAAAATGAAAAATAAAATTATGTATGATATCTTTGTGCCAATTCGAAATAAAATTCAAACAAAAGTCTATTCCTGTCGAAACCCATTCACTTATTAATGCAGCACTGAGAGATGAATTAAAGTGGCGCCATTTGGCTTAAATGACGCTATCCATTCAAGATAACGAATCTAGCATTGCTTTGGAGATAACGAATCTGTCTGCCAACAAAATCGTTATAATTCCTAATGATTACTCTCATGGATAGATGTTGCTGTTGTGAATACCTTTGATTATACTTGAAGCAGACTTGCTCACAATATTTAAGCATGCAAGTTTTGCATCACTCGAAAAAATTGCATAATGAAATGATTATTTGCATACTAAACTCCGTCGATCGACTTTTATTTTTCACTGCTTCGTGATTTAATTAGTTCTTTTATTGTAAAACTGCATTATATCAAATAATGCAAGAATCCTTGACTTGAAGTATTCAAATTTAGCCAATTATATTTCAAAACTTTAAAAATATTTAATATATTTCCAGAAAAAAATGGCCTAATTCACATATGCAAAGATGAAAACAAAACATTTGTAAAATGGAATGAGTATGGAATTACTGAACACATGTAATTGGTATATCAATTCAAAAAATATGTAAATTAATTGATCAGAAAAACAGCACTTTCTTTAAGAAAAAAAAAGATGAATTTAGGAAAGTAATAAGATTTATACTTTGAAAAGAGTCCGTGAAATGAGAAATGGAAGTAGACAGTAGAATGTGTGACTCAACAAGCGCTGCGTGATTGATTTTTACGATTATATTCAGCGATTAGGTGCAATTACAACTCACAAAAGTAAGTACTACCCTAATTACGCATGTTATTCACAGCTCAGAAAATACACTCAAATTTGATCAATTTATTGATTATTTTTTGAGTGAGTAATTAGCATATTGTGCTGTTGAAAATGTCAATCTTAGCATGCTTTTTACTTTCGAAAATATTCATTACTTTCAAGCAGAATCGAACGGAAATGAATGCGAGTGTTTGGCGCTGTAAAAAGCTCTTTGAACAGATATCAAAAATGCAATGTGACATGCATAATTACCTTCGTTATAACTCTGTCATTATTATGTTGCCGACTTGCAGTCCATTTATTGTTAACGAGAAGATATGCTGCAATGTGTACTCATTTACTTTATTATCTCTGTTATTAATAAATATTTTTTAATACAATCTGACTAATTTTAAAATATTTATAGATTTGAATTCAAAAAGAAGTAAATCAAAGTAATGAAATAAGCCAAGAATTAAACACTAAAATAGTCAGATTAAGTAATACTTCTTGTGCATTAATTTTTATTACTTTGAAAAAATTGAAATTAAAATAATAAAGGAAAGTAGTAATTTTATCTTAGAAATATTCTGGATGATTAAATTTGCAATACTTTTTACTTGCATAGTATTTTCGGCAGTTTTCTTAAAACCAGACACAGTGATTCACTTTCCCATTAGCATTTCTCGTGCAGTTAACTTTCAGTTAAGGTAAAGTGCTTACTTGAATGAATTTTCCGACAAAATGATTAGAATCTTTCACGTTTTTCACAAGCTAAATTAGCAGCACTGATTCATTCCAGTAAGTAAGAAAATAATCGCAGAAATGATTTCTAACTTTTTGTAATATGGTATTGTTAGCCGTACAACTTTTTATTTATAAATACTTTTTTTATTCATTTTTTATTTTTTTAATCACCTCTATTGTTTTTATTGTTGCATTCCCTGGATAAGTTTGAAAGAAACTTTACTCAAGCTGGTATAACTTTGAGAGCCTTTCAATTTTGCATGTCTGCAACAGAAATGATTGACGTGAAGGACATTTGAAGATACTAATTTCTACAGCCATTAAGAAGAAATACTCGATAAAGCAATTGGCATCGGAACATTCATTTACAAGATCAGGCAAACACTAAGACTCATTTTAAATTAAGTGGAAAAGTTATAATCTAAATCAGATCCTAAACCATCTAAAATATTTAGAGAATATAATATTTGACCAGTACATCTCAAGAGCTTTTCTTGATTTAGTATTAATTTAAATGATTTACTGTATAGAATCTTCATAGCATTTTAGTTCAAACAACTTCTAGAGGTCATTTAATGAGAAGTATTACTTTATTACAAATAATTTATTCATTTTTAGTCGTTAGTTTGAACTTTCTTTACTAACTTCACTCCATCCAAATTCCAGAATGTATGACAAAATGTTTTTACAGTGCTTAACTGCTCCTCTGTCTTCTCACATTTATCTAAAACTGGTTTTGGTGTAAAAAGTGTAAAGAGAACTTCACAACTTCACAATCATCACAATCATCACTGTGCCAGGTTCTCTGCAGAATACACCTTTTGATTCATTGCTTTTTGTTGATATTTATTAAAAATTAGCAAAGACCACACAAAATTTTATACAAAAAATTCCTACAGCGAACGCTTGTGTTATATTAGTAAATATGGATGACTGAAAATCACAATACTTACTTTGTGTCAAATGACAGATTTCCCTAAACAACTTTTTTTCCTTATTTGCATTGTGGCAAATCCAAATTTGTTGGCGATTAAAAAGTTTTTGCAACTTTTAACAGCAGTTAATTTTGGGCATTTATTTTCCTTTGTTTAAAAAAAAGCAATAATTGCTTGGCATGACTGTTTTTCTTCACAAATAAATATGTGTAATATAAATTATAAGTAATAATATGTATAAAAAAATATCTGTGATATATGATGCAACATATGAAATACTAGCTATAAGTTTACTTGAGTTGTATGTAAACGAAAATAAAATCATATTATTACAATGGATTAACATTTATCGCATTTGATATTAAAAAGCTCTAATTTTATAAATATGATAAATGATTCACACTCGTACACACACACGTAAGATGCCACACTTTGACAGCATAGTGTCTTCCATCTTCTGTTCTACATTAAACAATTGATGAAATAAAGATACAGTAGTATTTTTCTACGTAAGACTAATTACTTAGTTTCATCATCCAAGTCTTCCAGAAGTGGCATGGAAGATCAAGATCAAATCTGAAAAAAGACACAGTGGTCCATAGAACAAAAATGGGACAAAGGGAGAGAACCAATTGTAGAGGAGTGTCTCCTATCTCATTACTGTAAGAAAAATCATTTACTCCTTTTCGCTTCTTACTTGGTCAGTATGACCTTTTGACCTCTTCGCTTGACCTTTTTTGAATTGTTGAATAGTTTTGCCTGCATTCTTTGACCGCATCAGCAAAACTGAAAAAAATTCATGCAAATCATTGTTTGGTCCATTTATAATGTCAATTTAATTTAAAATATCGAGTCAATAAATCACTGCAACAGCAGCATTAGCATCAAAAGCAAAGTAATTTCCTAAGAAATATCTGAGCGAGTAACTCGAGAAAATCGATGGACAAGGAAACACTATTTGCACACATTAATCTTATATTGCCCAATGAGTTCGAACTTAATGTTAACGCTTACTAACATTTTTGGGTTTAATTTTCTGTTGGCTAAATTCTTTTCGTCAAGATTTGTTTCCTCACGTTTGAAACAGTTTGCATTATGAAAAAAGCAGCTTTACAGTGAATTTGAAGCAGTGAGACTAATAAGCAATCAAAGAAGAATAGTTCTACGCCTTTACACGTTGTTTATCCCTTCCATCGAAATTTCAATTTCATAAATTTAGTTTTCTTTTCTTTCTTCTTTAAAAAAATTCACTACTAAAAAGCTATAAGCATATTTTTTCTTTTTTGGAAGAAAACAGTTTGCTTGAATATATGCGCAAAAAATTTAAGATTGACCCCAAACTATCATCTCCATGAGCATAACGACTTTTTCTAAGCATTCTTGCATATCACATATAAATCTCAAAAACGCATGAATGTTAAAGCTGTAAATGAAAAGTGATTCTCATCTATAAACGAAAATGATTTTTTTCACAACTTTGTGAATTTACAAACAAAGAGGTCACGCAGATTTTTAGAACTTACTTTCAAATTTTGAGATACTTAGTACTGATAAGTTTGATTGCAGTTAATAAGTGGCAAAAGTTCTGGTAGTAGTGAATTTTAGTGTCACATAATTAAGCGAATCTTAATTTATTCACAAAACTTATCAAGTTAAAATGTAATTCTGTGATTAATGTAAGGATCAATTTTAAATTTTTTTACAAGTTTCATTGCGCATGTCATCACTTAAATTTTTTACCTGTAAACAAGTTTCCTGTAAAGTTATCATTAAACTTCTTATTGAGGTCAAAACAACTCAAATATTGAAATACTTTAACTTACTGTGAAACAGTACTGTCAAATTCCAAAGGGAAAAAATTGTGAGATAGCAAAAAATCTGATATAAATGACAACAGATATTAATACATTTAACAAATATCATAACTCTCTCCAAATTTTGCTTTCATTAATTATCAGATTACTTTTCTGTTTAAAGAAGTTTACTTGCAATCCATATTTCGCGATAAAAACTTTTCTGATCTCAACCACTTTCTTGTTATCAACTGAAATAACTATGTGCTCATTTTAAATTTCAATTTTAAATTAAGTACATCGTTGGAGTTTGTAGTAAATAAATTACAGTATATCCATTTTACAATTATGCTCTGATCACAATATCCGAGCCACAATTTTTACAATTAAAAACCTATTAGAGTTTTTTTTTTCAACATTTGAATAAATCTCACGCATTCTAAACAAGCATTGAAAATAGTATTGAATAAACACAGGATGAATGTCAGAATTAATATGTAAATTTTTGAAAAGTTATACATTTAAGGTTTTACTAAGAACTGCCAAAAAACTTTATCATTAATATTCTATAAATTCCACTATTACTGTTGCTGTAATAATAATAATAATAATAATAATAATAATAATAATAATAATAAT
>UYYF01004629.1:3937-48386 GCA_900618365.1 Thelazia callipaeda
TACACATGAGAATATGAAGAAAAAAGGAATGCCCGATACATAATGTAAGATACACTAAATGTAAGAATTAATGGACTAATTTTCGTTACGTGGAAACATGTGGTACCTAAAGATATTTTGAATATTTAAAAAAATAATTATGTCCGTAAAATCTTTACAAAAATGTATTGAACAGAAGTGCTAAGCAATGAGGAAACAAAACAAGCAGAAGTATATGCGCAAGATCAAAACAATTCTTGTGACAAAGTAAACATGCTTGTCCGACACAAAAACAGATGAAATTCTCGGAATCTTTCAGGAAGCATCCATTTTGACTAAACTTCAACGTAAACAAGCGTTTCTGATCATCATGATTTTTCGCATCAAAAAGTCTCTTTTTCAAATTGAATCTGCAAATCACAAGAAAACGAGCATCTCAAAAGATAAAAAAAAAGATCGCAATAAAATGCAACCTAACCTGATAAAGGATCTTCATCACATTTCACTATAAGCAAACTCTTAAAACTATGAATGCGACTCTTACACACAAAAAATGCAATATCTCATACTTTTAAAAAACCATCCTATTAGTCAACATAATTCACTATTTCCTGCACCCAATGAAGTATGCAATACAAAAATCTTCCTGAACGGATTATTCAAAACAACACGAAGAAAGGAATAGCGATGAGTTTTTTTAATGCATACCAGACCAACCTTTTCTACACTGCTGTATGTACCCGACTGCAGGACTCATCAGGAAAAAACTTCTTAACTGAAACCAAATAAGGTGGAAAGTAGAAATGAATGAGCATAAAAACTTTTTACCATCCCAGTTCAATGATAAGCATTCATGATCATTACTGTGGAATGTATTAGGTAAAGTTTCAAATTAGAGCTCCTTCAAATGTTAAGAAATATGAAAAACGAAAAATACAAGCAAAAAAATTGAACAGTATCTTGAAAAGAGGTTTTGTTGCATGAAAACGAAACCCTTTATTAAACAGTTATTTGAACAACGATACTAAAAATAGTCATAAAAAGCACAGGTGTAGCCAAATGATATTCTGTAAATATCTCAAGCACCAAATTAAATTTATATTTCCACATTTTTGTCTCACTGAAAAAACAAAGTAAATTTAGCAGTATCTAAAAATGAGGATTCAGTTTTTCTAGGTAACACTGATAAAACAAAAACAATCTGGTTACTAAACACTTCGTTTCAGCATTTATGTTCAGCCAACTACATTTTCAAATAAGAAAACCCATTAACTCATCAAATTAAAACTTCATTTCAGATTTCTCTCCTGATTTAAAGAATAAATCATTTTTCGCTCATAATAAATGAAATTAGTAATAAAGAAACATTTTGACTTGCTATTTTAACACAGATTTCGACAAATGCAATGCACAAAAATGTAATATTTGAAAATACAGATACAAACCTTTCCTTGATAGCCCATTTTCTTCTGATTGTCAACATTTTTTTCCATCTCAGTTCATCTTTTCCAGATTGGGAAGATTAAAAATTTCACTAAGACTCATCTATCTTTTATTTCTGGGAGCCTTCCTAGAAACTGAAGTAAATTAATCCACACACTTGGAGTTCCATCAAGTTAAAAAGACGCTCTTACCTTGTTGCCTTTATTTTCTTAACATTAAGTCAGCAGGTTTCGAGTTTTTGTGATGCTTGAAGATAGTTCTCTGCATATTTTCATTTTTCATTAACTGTTTCCGCGATTTTCGTCAAAAAAAAAAACTGAAAATGAACAAACTTGACAGCATATTTAAAATTAAAAAACTTTTTTCGAAAACCTACCAATCTAATTAATAATTAATGGAATTACTACAAAACATCTTAGATACCTGACAGATCTTCAGCAAAAACTGATATTCCAATTACTGTCTTTTATTTTAATTTGTTATTTGAAACCTTCTCTTCCTATGTCAAGTAATGAGAAGAATTAGATGCAACCAGCTGCGAAATCTTGAGTTTTCTGCATAGTTCCCAACTCTGCATCTACTGTTATTCATACTTCAATACTACAACCAAGCCACAGAATTAAAAGTCAGGAATCATGGACACTTTAAAACATGAGAAACCTTATCTAACCTTTACCATTACTTCTGATAGTCTACAAATTTTAGATTTGTAAAAAAGTGCATTTATGCTTACATTCATAGATATCTTAAAATGGTCTGTTTTCGCGTAGTTGCTGTTTGTAATGAGATTTAGCGCAATTTTATAACTGCAAAACACTTAAAATAAAAACATATTTTACAAACATATACCAATAATAATCAATGCGTAATTGCAAGTAATTGTAAAATGCAATTCAACAACTGCATTGTACACACAACGATGAACCGCACAAATCTGCTTAACGGACCTTACGAGTTATCATCATCACTAAATGTGGAAAATCTTAAAAGTGTAAGATTATTTCGCGGTTGGCCGATACCTGATATCTTGTAATTTAGATAAGTTCAGTTGTACGTGACGTTGTGTGTCGTTGGGGGAAGCATCGTGGTTGTTTTTCGAGTTATTGATATATTAGGATGCTTAACATGTTGTGCCGTACTGGCTCACTTTTGCATTGTTTTTTGTGATAGAAGTAGTTAGCATATTCATATTTTCACTCTCTATTCCAATTCTAAAGTAATTGGGTTTTAAAGTTAATTCTTTTTTCATGTGTTTATTTATAAGCACTATTGATTGATGTACGTAATCCTTTTGTCATTACATGCAGGAAGAATACATAACTTACTAACTTCATATCAGAGTTTGTTTGATTTTGTGAATTATAAAGTGTTTACTTCTCTAGCATGACATGAAAAGCGGCTCTTCATGCGCAGAAGTTGTTCGTTCGATGCTTTTGGCTAGTTGTGATGGTTCCAAAACTAATCTGCCGGATGTAAACGTTTTCCTTGATTTCGAACACGCTGTGCCATCAGAATCGGAACTGCAGCTTTGTGACCTTGCGGAAAAGGTATTATGATTTTTTTAAATCTGTGGTCTTTAGATGAAGCATTATATTTTCGTAGAAATCACCGTTTCCAACAGACCTGATAAACTACAGGTTTTTGTGATGAAGACAATCACATGTAGGCAAATTCTAAATCATAATTGCAGATTTTGGAGCAAGCGAATGTTTTGCTTGAAGATGTAAAGCATTATTCCGCTGGTGCATCAGCAGAAATTCGTATTGCCATACAACAGCCCAACAATAAGGGTGTACAGCGTCAAGCTCTAGATATCTTAGATAAGTTGGTAATGAGGATAAGGGCATATTATGAGTTATCTCAACGTATCGAACAGATTATACCATTGCTTCTGTGGGATCTTTGTTCCGGTACAATTTTTGTAACTTACAAGTTTTTTGTATTTGCTCTAACGTTCCATTATAAATTTAAATGGAGCAATTTGAGAGATTCGCCTCTCTAAAATTATCGAAAGATTCCAAAAAACAGTGAAAAATAAAGTCACTGATTCAAAAAAGACGATAGCACTGCAATCTTCCTATGAGTTCTCCTTCTTTGAAAAGTCTCTGGTACTTTCTAATAAAATTGCTTGTGTGAGTCTTTGCTTCAAAACAAGATGATAAATTGAAATCTATCGATTACTTCCTTCGATTAGTAACTGCCATTCGCTTTGTTTATGATCTTATGGTCCCGGCTAATACCTATCCTTATGACCCTATCGGAAACAATCAGGTGTTTTCAGGACCTTTACCACCAGCTGAACAGTTGGATTCGTTACAAGCAACCTGTCGACAGTTTGCTCGACTGATCAATTTTGTACTTTCCTTTGATGCAGTTAAAATGTGCACTCCAGCACTGCAGAACGATTTTAGTTTCTATCGTCGAGCTATGTCTCGAGAGGTTTTCGTGTATTCAAATTTCGAAATCTTGTGAAGTGACGCTGACGGTAGGTATGCATTCTCTGTGCACGTAAATGACTATTCCAAACTTGTTTTCAGTGTGATGAACAGTTTGCCATACCCTTAGAACTGGCTAATACCATATCCTTATTTCTGGCCTGTCCAACTCCAATGCTTTCTGCTTTCATCACTGCAACTACTAATTTCGTCGCGACTAATGGCGATTTGCCGATTGCTAATACTACAGATACACTGGCAACTGTAGTACAGGTGAGTGGAAGAGACAGAACCGAAAACCTGTGTTACAAGATTAATGGGTTAGAAAATAGATTTTTAAGGTTTGCCGATTTATGGTAGAAAAAGAAGAGAATTGGGAGCGACTATCGGATCAAAATTGTTCATTCACAATGAGAGTTATGGTTGGAGCAATAATACTTTATGATCATATTGATAATGCTGGTGCTTTTTGTAAAGAATCGCCCATCGACATTCGATCGATCGTAGAGCTAATCAAAACACAATCCAGAAACCAAGAGGTAAATCTGGAATTCAATTTAGAGAACAATTGATATCTAATCATTAATCTTTGTTTATCACAGACATTTCTACTTTACTTTCCATATTAGCAGTGACATTCTTAGCGGAAGGAATAGTGAGCTGAGTGCTAGCATGGATTGGCAGTTACAATGAACTGAAGGCTAACAGCCTACAATGTCTTCTCATAGTGACATGTTCAAACAGATAATTGATATGTGCATTTGCGGTTATAGCGCTTTTTTCAAGTGTTGTCTGTCAGTTTTTGATAGGCTATGTTTCAGGCAGAATCACTTTTAAGTGCCTTGCGTTATACGACAAAGCATCTTAATGACGGCACCACACCGAAGTCTGTTCGTGCTCTGTTTCCTTGATGGAGAATTTGATGCTTTGAAGATTTCACTAAAGTCCAAGTCATCGTCCGAGTGTTCATAGTTTTTTGAACCTGAAGTTTCGCGGGTATTTTTCGAACGTACAAAAGTCAATGCTTGCAATTTTGATTTATCACATTTTGTTTTAAGTTTTTATCTCAGCTTTCTGAGCATGAGAACTGCTAGATGTTAATGATCAGTTTAGATTACGTAGTAAGGCGCAGTAGTTTAGGAATTGTATTGAGCTCACGACATAGTTACAAACTAATTTCCTCAGATCCCAGTACTCATTTTTTTAAATTTCCTCAGATCCCAGTATTCATTTAAAAAAATGAATACTTTATTTTATGGATAAGATGAGGCTGAGCATTGAGAATAATGAGTAGTTGTTAGCATTGGGCTGTCTTCTGCTGGTGAATTTTCGGTCTAGTCAAGCTTTTATTGTTCTCTGCATTCGCAATTATTGTTTTCATTTTACTGATCTGGTCCATTATAGCTTGCATTTCTATTGTTTGTGGATGTACTATGCTTTGACCGCATCCGATGTAGTGCTTTCTTCGTTGAACGCTTAAAATTCTTTTTTTCGATAAAGCTCTGCATGAAACTAATGCTGAGTCTTGGGTGATTACACCTCAAGTAGTTTAGAAGTAGGTGTCTGACATATTGTAATCAAAAGGGATGCTAATTTTTTGATCAGTTTTGGGACCCGCATGATGCCTTGTTAGTTCTGCAACTATTTCGGTTTGCTCTGAATGGACACTAACACCTTTCATGTACAAAGTTGGTTATTCAATAGTACCCTATGTAATTATCTGCAAGTAACTGTAAACCTTTGATTTGTTTCCTTAGATTGAAGGATCTGAACATTAGTTCGCGGAAGCGAAATGATTAACTGAGTTTACATATAAGTCTGGTCCAACCATTCGATTCCCTTCCGGCAAACGAAATCTTAAAAAGCTCTGTACCACACAAATTGCAGCATTGGTCCTCCTAAAAAGGACTAAAATTCCCAGTTTGGAATAAAGGGCTATGCAGTTTCTTTACATGTATAAGGGAGCACTTTATTTAGTATGAGAAAGGGCTTTATAATAGTTCTGAATAAGTAACGGTTTAAACGAATGCTTACACTGAGTTCGCTTCAAATAGCTCCATAATTTCGCTCATTCCTTCTCTTCACGCCTATACTACATTTAAGAGTACAAGCATCCAAAAAAGTGGGATTCCCACTTTTTTGTGGTAACGCGTAAAAAAATTTTATGGTCGCGTTCATGCTGAACAAGTGCACTATTGCACACAATAAAAATCAGAAATTCGTAATGCGCGTGCAATCGTGTCAGTGCTTGCAATTTTTTCAATCTCATCATTGTGAGAAATTATGACTAACGAATTACAAATGGGAAGTAACAGCAACAAAATATACTACCGATAAACAGTCAATATTTAGAAGATAAAAGTGAGGTTAAAGGATAGCACATTTCTTCTTCTTCTTTTTTCGTGTGGGTGGCTCCAAAGCCGCCAAAATTGCTTCGTCAAAGACATTCTTCAAACCCTTCTGTAACAGAATAAAATATCGACCTACAATTCTAAAGGCATCTGTAAACACTGCTGAATTTCCCTTTGCATCAACTCAATAGAGTTGTTGAAAAGTGGAAATAAATATGTCGTTCTAGAAAAGAATACGAAGAAGTGTTATCTATATACAATTTTATTGCTTATTAACTGGATTTCGGAGAATGTCTTTATAAGTCAATACTTCACCTTTTCCAACACAACGAAAATTACAACCTGGGTAAGAGCAGAACACTCGACGTATTTTACAGCCTTTAATTCTTTTGCTAACTTTTCACCAACTTCGAATGTTATCGGTCGTTGTTTTATTTTAGCCAATTTCTCAATATATGAGGGGTCGTCTCGAAGATCAATCTGAGTTCCAACCAATAAAAACGGTGTCTTCATACAATGATGAGCTATTTCCGGCACCCACTGAAAAACTATGCATCAAGTAATAAACTAGTTCAATTTTAACGTTCAACTCAGCAAAAACGATATTACAGAAGAAGAGAATGAGACACGGTCTGTTTCTGTAACAAACGTAATGTTAGCTCGTAATCTAGACTACAAACTGTAATTAATTAGGAAAGTGTTCTGCGAGATCAGATTTGCAGTTGTTTTCACAAAAATGAGTAAATTTATCAAACCGAAAGAAAGGAATGTATCCATTTTATCCAAAAACGTGATCAAATTTCGCAACATTAATGGATTATGTTTTACGATGAAATTATATTGTTAAATCCTTTTTAAATGATGACTACCAGCTATCAAGCCTTTACTAATAATGCAAGAAATACTGAGTTAAACATTTAAAAAACGTCTTTGAAAAATTAAGTATTCGATAACCTTTTCTTTCACATTTTCGAATGATGAAGGTGCAACGACAGAGAAGCAAACTAAAAATACATCTGTTTGTGGGTAAGATAGAGGACGTAATCTATCATAATCCTCTTGGCCAGCTGTGTCGAATAAACCAAGTGTGTACGGTTCTCCTCCAATCATTACTGTTACCTACAATAAACATTTTTGAACAAATATCAGAACATGATTATCTAGAAGTTTCTATTGTCTTCAATTCTAAAGTTAACAAGTTAGCATCAGTTGGACGGTAACAAATGAACAAAGCAATCCAGGTGACTGAATGATTGCAAAATTAAGTAAAAAATGATATTCTACAGCTATCAAAAGAAAACTTAACTAGCAATAACTAATAAGCAAAGAAATGATAGAAAATGCTTACAGCATAATTATCAAATACAGTCGGTACATATTCACTGGGGAACTTATTAGTGGTATATGATATGAGAAGACAAGTTTTACCCACAGCGCCATCTCCAACTACCACACATTTAATGGTTTGCATCTCAGCCTGCAATAAAAAACAATTTGTCAATACATTACAAAAACTTTCAACGTAGTGTAATACGAAACGTAATTAGTCAAATGATGTGTCTGTGATTAGTTGCCCATGTATACTCAAAATACAATAACACTACACAGAACAAGAACGGCTGAGAACAAGGCACACTTTGAAATAAAAACACTGTCTCTTGATGAATAATATATTGTGGAAAAATGATAAGGCTCGAACACAACATGCGAAAAAATCAGTAGCATATCGCAACTTGACATTATTCTGCATTAAATAACAACACCGTAACATAGTAATAACGGAAGGAATTCTTGCATTTTATGTGTTAGCCATTTTCTTGTTGATTGAATGAGACATTAAATGTGAATACAATAAAGAATTGCTATTAGCAACTTGAATACAAACACGAAAGTGCTTTGCAGTGCAGCTCATCGTCACAGTAATATTGTGCCGTAAGATATCGCAATTAAGCAAAAGTCACCAAAAGAAGTAGACAGTGCGTTCGTATATTGTCAGCTATCTTATATCTGACAGTACATTTCCAATCTACACTAAATAGTAAAAGACAGTGAAATTGTAGAGAAAATAGTACTCTGTACAGTTCTTAGCTTTAAAGAAAATCTCATTTTTCAACGTTGTAATGCAACTGATACTGCAAATGTGACGACAAAAAGGGAGAGACAGAACGAGAGATGCTGCAAACGGACTTCAATTCAGTCAAATCGTAGCAATCTTTAAGCTACACGAAAATATATACGTACAAAAGTAGTAGACGAGCGTTCCATCAGTGCTAACTATCACTTCGAACTGGATGCTAAATTCATCTCATTACTTTCATGCTTTATAGTGCTGGCATGTAATTCATTTAAGAAACGATTCTACAGTATTCATGTGACAGAATGATTAATAATGATTAATATTTGCATGCAGTTAATCACTTTTAGTGATAATTCTTGATACATAAAAGTATGAAAAAGTAAATGAT
Source organism: Thelazia callipaeda (assembly GCA_900618365.1). Taxonomy (NCBI): domain Eukaryota; kingdom Metazoa; phylum Nematoda; class Chromadorea; order Rhabditida; family Thelaziidae; genus Thelazia; species Thelazia callipaeda. The sequence goes on from UYYF01004629.1 coordinate 12,611, forward strand.
GCGTTTTTTAATTTTTATTTTTTATAGCTGAAGTCATAAATATGCCAAAGTTTGTCATCATAAAGCGTTTGATACACAGTGATCACTATCAATTATTTTTCTTATTGCTTACTAATTGTTATCAATCAACAAAGTGCAATAAATATACAAAGATATTTTAGTAGGTATATTCAGCCTTAAAATTCTTCGACATAACTCCGTATTCGTTGTTTGCAACACAAGCATAAATCCCTTGATCACCCATCGTTGCTGGATCTATCTCCAACTTGCTCCACAGCATATCATCATTGATCAACTTCTCGTAATACTAAAAATATCTTTTCAGTTATCTTTTTTCAGCTTAAAATATTTGCTTAAGAAATAAAAATAAAAATTAGCAATTTGCCTTAATGTTAAAAACATGATGAAAAGAATTCATAATTCAATGCTAAAACACTTCAGTATGGATATTTTACAAGTAAGACAATGGTACAAAATAAGCTTTATTATTAGAAATGATTCAAAAAATGTATTCATGCGAAGAAATATTGAAAATGCATCAGATTATGGCATTGTTCTCAAAGCACTACATCATGCACATTGTATTTAGATTAAAAAATTATTACTATATTTTTAATATTATTGAAGAATGAAGCAGGTTATATATATATACTTACATGAGTATTAATTTTTGGATGCATCTCAGCTCCTTCCTTATACCATTTTATAGTCGGTCGTGGTGTACCTTTGGCCTTGCAAATTAATACTAATTTATAACCAAGGCGAAAAGTTTGACTGAAATGTGATCCGGTAACGATGTGAGCACTCTGTAAGTTAGCATTCAATGCAAATAATAATAGCTGAAGATTTAAACGCATTTTCTTCTTCACATAAGCGTTAATGTCGTGTAGTCTATAGCACAGAAGTTAAGCAGAGATGTTTATTTTGCTCATGCAAGATGTGATTTACTTCTTGTCCTCAAACATGTACTGATAAAGACATCTCCACTGCACTTTACTGAACATTACAACGTCATCTGAATATATCAGTAATGCGGAAAGTTATCTGCATTTCACTTGCTTTCATTTTGCTTTTCGAACTGTAACACAAGCGAAGTATAAAATCGAATATATGCAAAAGTAGAGTATAATTACTGGATATCTTGAACACCCACTCACAGCAAATATCAAAAGCTTCACTCAGTTTCTCGATTTTATGACGTAAGTGTCTCACTTACTCTGTACATTGTCATTCATAGCTGTAGAAAGCGTGAAAGTACTTAATGTCTCGCATTTTCACAAACACCTAGTATCGTTAACAAACAGGCAGGTGATTGGAAGTTGACTAGTAGAAGAGTATTAATATTAGAAGCAGTTTTGAAGGTTATCGTTTTGTAAACATCTCACAAGTTAGCGAGATGCTTGAAGTTTATTGTATAGAAGCTAATTTGGAGAAAAACTGATTTACTTGATACAATAATAGTAATATGTAAAGTAAAGCAGAAATTTTAAAAGCAATTAGAGCTGAAATTGTTCTCAATTTGAAGGAAGAGTGTATAAGTAAATGTGATTCAACGGACAGGATGAACATGAATGTTATTTAACGTGAATTAATTTTTCAAGCACTTGTCGATATTTGCTATGGAATATTTACTTGATAATAATAATGACAAATGATTTGATGGACATAAAATGATGTACAACGTGACAGACAGATCTAAGATATAAGTTAGTTTTTACTCTTACTCTGTTATCGGCGAGTTGCGTGTGTACAAGTGAAAACTCTGCGACTTGCGCAAATTGCAAATTACTTTTTCCTTTACTTTTGCCAGCACGACGACCACCACGTCCGTTTACATCAGTAAGTAAGATAAAAAAGACGAAAATGACTGCAGTGAATAAGAAGCGTTTCACAGCTGGAATATAATTTAGATCTTCCATACTACGTAACATTTTACGTCCTCTTTTTCTACGTTACCTGAAAGACAAACATGTTTCTGTCTGTGCCTACTTTTCCAAATGTATCTATGCTAGCATTCAGTACTACCAAAGAGCTTTTACTCTCTGACTCTGTCATAAATTGAAATTTAGAATCAATTCTACTCAATTCCCAGTCCACTTTGCCATAACTAAGTTTTCCATGAATAGTTAGTGAGAATATAGCTCGATAAGTAAGTTTTGTTTGTAATCAGAAAGAATGATGAGCCGATTATTGAAGAAATAGGTATAAATCAAGCAGTTCAGCGCTATGGTAATAAGATTTTGAAAAAAATTGATATTACATGAAATAGAATTTAGCTAAAGCAGTAGTTTAGTCTAAGTGATAAAGAGATGAGCGAGCTAACAGCTGATGGAAAGCACTCTCACACTGTCAACAGCTCTTAAAAAGAAGGAAAATGAATCAGCACAATAAATCAAGTCCATGAATGCATCAGTGGTGAAGTGGTTATATGGATGTCGGGCTTGAATGTGGGTACGAGTACGATATGGATGAGGTTACGAGTGCAAAAGTGAGATGTATAATTGTAATTGCTGTGAGTAACTTGTTACGAATACAAAATGATTTACTTCAAAAAGGCTTCAAGTTGCTATTTGAATGAGTTGGTAAGTAGGTACAAAGGTTTACTTACTTCTTTAGAACTCTAATACATCTGATCCTGCATTTTTACTTCTGATAGTTCTCCATGATTTGCTTTTATTCTACATCTTTGATGCATCTGTTTGTTCTTAATATAAGTAAACAAACTACGTCTTACTTTATTACACATATTTTGATATTTCTTTATTCTTAAAAGTTTAACAAATATAATCTCTCTGTCAGCCATTTTTTTTTCTTCTATGGCTGTGCGAGTATAAAAATTTGCGTATCATACATTATAAGTGAGCATAAGCTCCTACTAAGAACAAATCTTCCCAACTTTTGAATTTTAATTAGGAGATTTGAACTTCTACAGAAAAGTTCGAGTCCATATTTGTATGAGAAATAAGCGTGTATAGAACTACCAGAAACAATGCTCACATGAACTACAGAAGACAATGGTCAAGTTGTAAATTATTTTTGTCAGCCAAAGACTCATAAACTTATTGATAGACGTTAAAACATGTCGCTGTGGCATACTTTTATAATTTTACAGAAGTATTCATGATTAATGCTTGTTGCAACCTTTAGTCTTCGCACATAACGATTCTTCCAACTGTTGTTTTTATTTCTATGCATAAAAGTGGAAAATATTGCTTGCAAAATCGGTTACATTTGTAATAATATATTGGATTAAATATTGCATCCAGAAAGGATCCGATTTACAAAGAAACATGACCAGTCAAGAATTTATTCTCAATGTTGATTCTTAGAATAGTAATACTTGTGTTCCAAATTATTTGAAATTAAGAAGAGTAGAACTGTGCAGCATGTTCAAATTCAAAATGTTGTCAAACTGGTGAAAGGCGAGAAGACAGACCAGGTCATTCTACTCTTGCACTTCCTGCAACAATTTAAGGAATTCGAGCTGTGAAGAATTTTCATGTGTTGCGACAGGATAAAAGAACTAATAAAGCTCGACTGAATATTCCTTTTTGCTAATTGATATTTCTATAGTTTCAAGTACCAAAAAATATTGGAAAATACTGCATACACATATCTTAGCTTGCGCATTTTTAATGCAAAAACCGTAGAATTCTTGCTACATGCGCATAGATTCCATGATCTTATGAATAAATTAAACGAAAGTGTTTATCTCTGTTCCATGGACTAATATCACGTTTTGAATGATATTAGAAATAACTCGCAGCACAACCAGACATATCTGTGAATATTTACTAAATAATAACAGTGAAAAATGATTTGATGGAAATAAAATGAAGTACTACGTGAAAATACACCCGTCTGCAACATAATGGTATCATACAAGTTGCAGTTGAAGTGTTGATTATTTTTTTGAAATATCTTTTTTCAATCATAATCATTAAAAGTATACATTTTATATTCTGGGTCAATTTAGGTCTCTTATTTGTTCCTCATTTTTTTGCTGAGATAACAAGCTTGATGTTTGTCGATAGACTGCATTTCTTAAGAGGATGTTCAGCAAATTGTGGGAATAATCAACTTCTTTCGTGATCACTGGAGGATAAGGATTACCTGGAACAGATGTTCACACAATATCGATTATTTGAGACGATCTTGAAGATTTTACTTACAATATGAGATGTAAGCTGCTTCAAGCGAAACTAGAAAATAAGACTTAGGAGTTATAATAAAGAATTTAGTAATACAAACCGTCTAATTCAATAACACCTCTATCGAAGTATCCTTCATTGGGATCGTCCTGGATAAAGTATAATGAAGTATATGGACCTGCAGATTATTATGTTTTATTTTCTAAAGAGTCCTTTCAGCAACCTACAATTATGTTTTTTACATTTATGTTTGCCTCAGGATAGGACTCTGAGGGAATAAATAAAATTTCATCACATATATGATTCAAGTATTGCAAATTTGGAGCTAAAAGGCAGAATATAAGTTCACCTTCATATTTCTGGAACCGAGGAACATAAACTTCAAAGAACTTTTCCCGAATATCGCCATCCATAATCCACCAATCTACCATTTCTTTGGTGTAGGAATCCTGCGACCCACGGAAAATCCCAAAATGAAGAAGCTTAAAATAATTTTATGATATTTGTACACGAGATTAAATTTGCTTTTCTCGGCATGAAGACTAGAGCATAACTTGAATAAAATAGTAACTCTTTCAACATAAGGTCGGAGCTCCAAGGCACGATGAAATCGAAATTCTGCCCGTTCTTCACGAAATAAAGTACTAGCCATTCGTCTAAGAATCTGCAAGTAGGTAAGCATGTTTGAAAATAAACTCGATGAAATCTAAGAAACAGATTTCCCAGGTGATCAAAAATATTTGTCTGTAAAAGATACAGCTTTGCGATCATTCCTTAAATCTGCTGAGAAAAACGAACACACTCCACAAACTTGACCACAATAATATCAAATATCTGAAGATACCTCCAAACGCGCTCTGTGGAAATCTAATTTCGGTGACTTCAGACGTTGCGGTATATGTCCGATTTTTACAGCTTTTGGTATTTTTGGAAGCCAGGTCACTGACTGTGTTGCTGACATCGTAATACCTCTAGAAATCATTCAAGTGGAATGATACTATCACTCATTCTCTGAGTAATGAAATTGGAAAAATAAGCAATGAGCGACGAACTAGATACGAACTGCCATCAAGTTTAATGGAATACTTGGTTTTCTTATCAGATATATCTATCTGCTACCAGTAATATTCTGTTACTTTAATTATCCTTAGGAAGCGTGTTTCCTTTAACTCACGATTATATGCCAAGTACTGTGACCTTTCAATTATATGCCAAGTATTGCGATCTTCAATATAGTAAGACTCTAAATCCAGATAAATATATAAATATTAGTACATATGCATAGGAAGTGGCACACTCATGTCTAAATTCTGACCAAAACTTAATAAAGTGGCAAAGCAAAATAAAATCGTGGTGGTTGAAAAAGTAGCCAATTAAATTTAGCCATGCCAAAAGATAGATCCGCGACCTACGACGTATATAAATGCATTCTTTAATTGCAATATGAACAAACCACCAGTTTAGTGTTAGATGTGTTTATTAATAAAAATAGTAGCTTAACTATACAAATAGTAAGAAATCCTTCATTAAAAACAAAATTAATTGGAAAGCACCAAAATATAAGTGGAATGGATGAATGAGAACGATAGAAGTGGGAGAATCATGAAGTGAGATTTTCAATATGAAGTGAAAAGTTCGTTAACAGGCACCGTGTGTCTGCAAATCTTGCATAATCAAAAACAATGAACACTAAAATGCAGCGACATGATAAGTAAGAAACAAGGTGAGTTAAGAACCAGTACAAAAAACAAAAACGATAACAGGTTATCCTTTGAAACAATTACTTTTACAATAAAGAGCAAGCTCAGAGGTTTATATTACATAATTATAAACAAAATAGCCCTAAATTTGTATCCTCGGCATTTCAGAAATTGAAACCAATCCCTAGTTCAAATGAAATTAAACATCATTTCATTCATCACAATTTAATCTGACTTAGATACAAATCTACACATTTAACATGTCAGGAAATTACTCTCTTAATCAAATGCTTTGTCAGAGAAAAATGTATTGAATGATAAAATACTAGTATGCTGAATGAGTGGACAAAATACTGAAATTCCCATATTTTGTACTGAATACTTTCTACTAAAAATAATTCCACTAGATATCAACGCCACGAAATATGAACCGAGATGTTATTGCTTTATGACGAATTGAAAAACAAGTGATTTATGCCGAAACAGATGCTCCCGGGAAAAAATAAAAGGATTTTCGAAGTCTAGAGGAATGGTCGGGCATTTGTTTGAAAGAGCCTGGAGAACTTTCAAAGGCATCTGCTACTTGCTTATTCACCTGAAAATATGATTATGTATAACAAAGATAACTAAAAAATTGTATAGCAGTCATATATTGCACTACCTTACCAATGTCAACATTGATAAAATATCATTGGATTTCGCATACTGAGCAAATATTTGACAAATGCTCTGTATAAACCAGCTGCCTTTCAAAGAATTACGCCAAGATACATATCCTGGAGTAGTTGCATATGCTACTAAAATGTCTGCCTCTGCCGGAGATCTGAAATTCATACACAAACGTTACAGTACATTTCACAGAAATCCAAGAGTTTTTTTGTTTTTTGAATAATTATCCATACTTTCTAATTTCTTTTTTTGCTAGAGATCCCTTAGTTTTAGACGATGAGCACGAAATCCAACGATCAAAATATCCATCAGTCTCATCTAACTCACTTTCGAATCCACAATCGTATTGCTCTAAAAGACACATCTTTATGTAAATGTACTGAATGTCTCCAAGTATCAACTTCAGCCATATCGACCTAAAGATAAGCTCTGATGTTTATGTATAATAATACTGTAAATCTGAAACTTACGTCCTCTGCAAGCTTGTAAGAAGAAAAGTTTGGGTTTGCGAGCTAAACCTGGAGAATTTCTGGAATTTAGAGTAGAAACAAACTCCACTACTGTTATGGGATTATCATCCGTCCCAAATATTTTTCCCTGCTCTCCATGCGTCAAAACACAAACTACACATGAATCTAGATTCCGATGCCTTTTATCCTTCGCAAAATCTTCAATAGCGGCACGCATTTCCTACAAGACAAAAATGAGATGTTAAAATAAACCATTACACTATTATGTTCAGTAATCCGTAGACCAATCTCACATCTGTTTATTGCAAATTAATTTCAGAGATACTTTTAGAAATCATACCACTGATCGTAAATTTCGGTAAACCACAACCGCATAATTAAGCTGCCGAAAAAGATTGTTCAGATTAATTTCATCAACATCAGTGCCGATTCTTTCTGGCATAGTATAAAAATAACGGTTGCTGATAATTAGAGCCATTCCACGTGGTGACGTAAAATTTGGATATGTCTAAAGTAAAACCATAAAGGTAGACAAGAATTATTAGTTCCATTCCCCGAGCCTTTAATCTTAGATGAAGATCACAAAATGAGAATAGAAATGATAATTACAGTGAAAACAAAACATGGGAATTTATGGAAAAAAATTCACATTCAATACATGATTTTAGTTGGAACATAGTCCATTTTGACAGATTTTTGGGAATATTAGATCTCAGCTCAATGCTTTACATAATAAGTACAAACTATTTTAGTATTTGAGTCTCATAAGCTCACCAACTCAGCATCAAACGATGATAAATTCACTGGAGCATCGACAGCGTCAACTTCTAAGTCATATAAAATTCCAGCCGGCTCACGCACTGAAATTTATCCATAAAAATTGTTCAAAACAGTATACTGCAGTTTACATTTAAATTGGAATACCCACCTTCTACCGATGAATACGCCCTATAGTACGAGCGATTCCACTGAATCGCTTCGGTGGATGGACTGAGACAAACATTGTATTTGCATTTTTCATCAAATGGTTCAGGGTTGAACACGAATGCCCTGAAAGCCAATGTATATATCAGTTTTAAATCTACGATTATTTTGAAAGCAAGGATGGAAAAGTCGCGATGTCAAATCTTAATGGCTTAAAAAAAGACTACCTGTATTCAGTCGGACCATTAATTTCTTTCCTTTCCTCGCTATTCAATCCACTTGCGATGAGATCAGCCATATATCTGAATTATTTTCTGATATCGTGATCATAATTTACTGCTAAATCATCATGGAAAATAGTACAAAGAGCATTACATTTGTTTTGATTTTAACAGTGCTTTGTAGAATACAAAGAAGGCGTTGTTCCCACGCATTTTCAGCTGCCGTATACACTGGTATCGCTTCATAGCTATCGTTGATTCAGCCTAAAGTATAAATCACACTATGAAATGAATAAACTCATTTTTGCTTTTTCTCAATCTGTTGTCTTACTTTGATGGCGTCGATAATTTGATCATTGAAAACACCATGAGCATGAAGGTAAATGACAACAACATCCAATTCCAAACTCCGAGTCCACACATTCAAGTGCATGTCCAATATACGACGACGTTCCATAGTCATACCAGTGTCTTCCATTGCTGCAATTTCTTTGATGTTTGTTATGTTTAACCAAATCATAACTACGAAGCAGAAGCGAGAGACGTACTGCTCTGTTTTCTTGTTAAAGCATTCTATCAGCATAAATGGCTCCCATACAAACAGATGAGTTATGAGGAAAGTTGAAAAATGAAAGAATGCAAAATAACATTTCACTAAACAAAGGCAAATTAAAACAATCTCATTTATTTCGTAATACAATCTTCTTAAACTATCTAAAATGACAAAAGAGGAGAAATCGATATCTGCAAAATATTCGGATTTTAAAGGAATACGAAGTGATGCGGAGATTGAATTACGAGAGCTGTTCACTTTTGTCCGGGTAGAGAATTTGTACCAGAATATTAAAAGCAATTATTCCACTCTGTAAATTATTCAGCTCAGATTGTACAAAGTATACGCGGTATGACTTATGTATCAAACTTTTAGCACCAAACCACGATACTTAATATCTGGGAATCAGACTTGACTTAGATGAAAACAACAGCAACAGGGAGGCCGGTGAAATAATTACTTTGTGTTATTAAAAATTAACTAGCAATAGCAACAAATCAATAATCAAACACCGATTGATTATTGAAATTTGGTGATGTAATCTCACGAACTGTAAGACTGGGCTGATTTCCCCTACGAGTGGGCTGATTTTTACTTCTTAAAAGTATACAAGGTCACGAAAGGTTGCGGTAAAAAATATGCATATATTTTAAATATCTATCCCATCTCACTCAATCAATGTTATGAAACTATAGCTTAGATTTACTTAAACTAAAACAAACTATATTTCACTATTAAACTATCAGTGTATGCCTTTATTGCAATGGTAAATCTCATAACTTGCATGCAAACCTTGACTAACATTTCTTCTCACCTATACACTCACCCTTTTTGACTATCCTGAAATAACATAAATTAACTTATCTTCAACAGTGATTGAGTTACATACTTTACACGTAATACACTTAAACTTTATACTTGTCTGATTAAGTTGTACTACAATGTTAAACAAGCTTATTAATAGAAATTATCTTCTATCACAAATGTATACATATTTTTACCATAGTTTTACATGAAACTGCACATTCTTAATAAATGCATAGTATGCATATTTCAAAACACGTCGAGTAATCTACACTAAATGAAGACCACACACACATAAGAGCACATGACTGATGCATCCCCATCACAAGAAATATGTATACATTTGTGTACACCACCACCATCAACCTAGCATTACCACGATTTAGCTTACACTAACTATCTCACAAGATTTCATAATGTTGCGAAAATAACTCAGTCATCCATGTATTACAGCACAAAAGCATGCAATTTGTCGAAGTGATGAAACGCCACGAAGAGCACAGTGAATGCTTTTTGAATGGTTGTTGGTTGAGTATTATTAGTGTTCAATGCATTCCGGGGGAATTAGTATTAGTTTCTTGAATTAAATGCTAGCTCACATCAAATAAAATGCAATACAGAGATTGGTATCAAGTTGTTGCATATATGTAATATTCTTTTCTATTAAAGCATTTAGACTTTAAACGATTGACAAGTAAGACAGTTATTGTATTTCATCTTAGCATGGTAAGGTGTTGGCGTGGTACACTCACGCAACCATTTGGCTTGAAACTTTTCTGGAACATCCATCATGCACACCCACGATTTCTCAATAAAACTGTTCTTGTTATCAATAATGACGTCGCGTCAGCATTTCATCTACTCAACAGGTTTCTTACTGCTCCTTTTAGCTGAGCCAGAATTTTTAAATGTATGTAAAGGAAGTCCTATTTTTATGCAATGAATATTCTCTAATCACTGTTCTACAAGAAAAATAATACGAACATCAAAAGCTAAAACTGCTGATCATTGTGAAGTTTTTGTTACTGGTTATGTTGATCTAATGAGCTTCCTCTAACTCTTGATTTATCAAATTAGAAGGCTATTTTTTATAATTCTAAACTTTCAACCCTTGTGTTCTCACATCCGTAGTTATTGTGCTTTAGACTGATGAATAATGAAGGCTTGTTGGATATTCTTCGCAAGACACGTTATTATCGAAAACCATTCATGCAAAGGAATGAATTATCAAGGCAAATTTCAAAGGCAATTATCAAAGAAGATATGCAAAAAAAAATTCAGTTCCTGATGCGGAAAAACCGTCCTGATGCATATCCAGGCCAAATTACAATGTGACTCAAATTAGGCAGTCTGTTGTGGCCCCTTTATGAGTCATAAAATACTGTTATTCTGCGTCTACTTTATCTTGGATTATATGAAATAATTCTCTCGAAAATTTATTATGTGAATGATGTCATATTTTACAAATGTACTTACTGCTCTCTGTAACTGCTTGTGAATCTGCAGAGATACGAAAGATTCCTCTCGAAGCTTCGCATACTTTACGAAAGAACAACCTATGACTATCTGAAGTCTCCTTCATTCTCTTCTGCAGTCGTTAATAAACATGAAGAGTCTCTGCTCAACTTTTTCTTTGTTATAATAAACCATATAACACTTTTATTGTGTACATAGTACTTGATGTAACAATACAACCAGATATTATTAAAGAATATAACTTTACTTAAACAGAATACGAAGATAAAAGCTTGCGTATCTTGGGCCTCAACTGATAGCAATTAGTTCATGTGAAATGTGCGCAATTTCTTACATCATTCCAACAAATGAGGTATAAAATCCAGAAGTCTGTGAAAATGCAAATTTCTTAATTTTATCATTCATGGACTTATGCTGACGATGGCATTCTTTAACATCTTGCATCTAATTCTTATTCCTCACTAGTTTTTGAAGTAACAAATTAGTTTTAATCCATCCTAGCCTTAATGGTTTTTATATTTACTTTGTCTTTTGTTATTGTGTAAACAATCACACCCCAACCAGAAGCCGCATCACGCTCCATTGCAGATAACATAGACTGCGCAGTTGCTTCGAATAACTCATCAGGACCCATACCTTCTCTCCAAAACCCTGAACAGTAAGGGAGTTGCAATAAGCTTGACTGTCTTCCAAAGAAAAATACATTTCAGGTATATTATGTGAGACAGGTCAGAAATTATTCCAATACTAATTCTGATTTCATGTGTTATTCCTGTCACTAAAAAAAGTATAACCTTCGCAGACGCCTAACAAGTACTCAGTTCCTGTACCCACGGCAACAAAATCGTTCGGCGCAGAGACGCAACCTATAGTGTCCATAGCACAGATGTAAGGCCGATTGGTTGTTAGGTCTAGTCCTGCTATAAGTGGTTCCGTGAAATAACCACCAAATCGGTGTTGATATAATAAATTCGATACCATAACAGCTGCTACCTATAATGAATCTTTTTGGTACAAGAAGGAAAAGCATGTAAATCGAGCTGTCTTAAGATTTTTATACTCTTAGTGGTGTTATGACGGAGAGACATCATCCTTGATACAAATGTCCTTTTAATCGTTAAATTAATCTTTTACTTTTACCTCCGGTTTTATTTTTCGATTTTCCTTTAATTCATATAGATTCTTCCGAAAAATAATTTTATCAAGGACTGTCTTGGCATCGGAATGAAATCCACCCAAACCAATATAGACCTTCTCACCCAATTTATGTACCTGAAAGTACATACTCTCGGGTAGGAATGAGTAATAACTTGACATTTTTTTTGACGTTCAGAATCAAGCATGAAGCACCAACTCCTGGCTTCTTCCACACCTACACACACATGTATTAACGGAAATTCACACACCTTCTTCATATCCGTAGCGATTGTGGTCATCTGCTCACCGAAACGTAAGTCAGAAGCAATACAAACACAGCCATCCCCTGCCATCGCTAGGATGGTGCCACCATTATAGCTCATAATCGACATTATGAATAATTAAACAGTAATCTAACCCCGAAAAAAAATTCCCTGAAAGTAAAAATGTTCCCCAAGGTATATAATTTGAGCTTCCGTAACTAAAGCACCTAACTCTACACAATATCACACTGCTGTTTACGTGAACTAAGTAGAATAACTGCATATCTGTAGTTATGACTAGCTGTAAACAATCGCGCTTATTCTTGCAAAATAATGCTTGGGAAGCTAAACGATATTTCACACATAAAATATTCTCAGTTATAGTTTCAATGCAAAATGTCATATAAGTGATTGAATACTGAAAAATCCATTCTTTAGCGGTTTATTGAATCAACTAACAAAATTAATTTTATTCACTGAGTACAGAAAATGTGTAATAATATGCTCAAATACATATCAGAACTTTTCACGCTTATTCCATAATGACACTCTACACATGTGAAATCATAGTATGATTCAAAGCAGTTGTGAATGAACTGAGCACTTACTACACAAAATGATACATGACATAAAATGTTACAAGTCATTTGAAAGATATGAATACACCCTTCATAACTGAGTAAAACATTATTACTGCGAATTCCAACTTAATTAAGGTTTGAACAAAAAAAATATAGAGAGACAGAGCCGTCTGATAGCTTTTAAGTTTCGATTCATTACTTATATATTGATGCAACTGTTACCCTTACCACAGAAATTTCCTAGAAGGAATTGCAGAATGTCAATCTTTCAAATGACTGTGAGCACCAGAAATAAAATAAATGAAATACAACTAAATGCAAATGGTTTTTAACAGAAAGTCTTCGTTTCTTGGAAGAAGCGAGTCAACCAGCTTTTTTTGATACGATATGCTTGATGAAAGAGTGCAAAAGAAAGATAAAAATCAACATAAAAACTCTGGGGGAGTCGATCTTCTACGCTCCACAGTCTCATGCATATCAGTTTCACGATCTCCTACACTTAATGATCGTATATGATGATGTCCTGACGATGCTGAAACATAAATTTTTAAAAACCAGTACAAAATGTGCTTGAGTTTGATGAATTGCCATGGATAATATTTTGACAATAAATACGTATCATGCAGACAATTCTTAACATTCTCACTAACATGAAAATTTAATGGTGGATACAAAAAAAGAATTAGAAAAAAACTTTACGTGAGGGACTGCTAGAAAACTCCTCTCTAGGATCTGCAGCATGTAAATAGGTGTTCGGATACTGCGCTGCGGAAAAGTCTTCGAACGCCTGCCACGCCTCTTCACCGCAGGCCAATTTTAATTTCATGAGAATATTTTCCCTCATTCCTTTAATCGTAAAGTGTGGATACCATCGTTGGAAAGAGTCCTTTTGAGCTATGAACTAAAATAGTGATAAGAAAAACATGACTGAATTTTGAAAAACAAAACAGTTACTCGAAGATATTCCAACCAACTGCATTAATTCAATATTTTATGACTGGAATAACAGAAAGTTCATTAGTGTATGCCAGAATCTAGTAGTTAAAAATGGAACAACAGTGAAAAACAAAATCCATCATTATCAATCCATTTATATATTTGTTGACAGCAGTACCAATTTAAGCCCCCCATCAATTTATTTTAAATTGCCCTTTTCACTTAACAAAACGTACTTTTGGTGGTCTTAGCAGAAAACATTCGGCAAATTTCAACAAAAATAGACCACAATCTGTACAATTCTTCTGTTGTGGGACAGGTGCAGGTACAATCTAAAACAGATCAATACCTGGAAACTTGCAAATGTTGAAGGATCAAAATGATGCATCATCAAACTGATAGAATCATATGAAATAAAATAAAAGTCTAAATCCTCACTTTTTCCATTTTTTCCTTCATAAAACGTGTTGTTTCACCGTGCTTTGCTTTTCTTTTATCGTTAAATTCACAAACTAAATATTCTTTCAGTACAGGAACTGTTAGCCTCCTGCAAGTCATTTTAAAAATTAAGGACAATTCCTTCATATAGTGCTTGTTACATAGTTCGTATTTATTTTACTGACTAACAAAAAATTAAGATAATTCTGACGAAAATTTGCTTATGCAACAGAAGTTAAGTACATGCCTCTTTCCATCGCATTTTCCAGTCAATGAATCCAGTACAATAATAGATCCTCTCTGTAGCTTTGCCTGTTTGTTATCCTCTTTTGAGCAAGAAGCTGCTTTTTCTGAGAGACTATTAACAATAGCATGTCGAGGAAATGTAATTATGGCTAAGTACCTAAAATGGGGAGTAGGTGCAAAATGACGGATACTGTTTACAACACAAAATATAAACCAGTATGAAACGGTAGCAAGACTTGCAAATAGCAAATTAAGACTTATTTAGTGAATATGAATAAATTTTATAATCTATAAAAACCAGCTGTTCCTATTAAAAATTATTGGATAACGACAAAGCTTACCAATGACTATCCTCAATGATGGGAACAACAATGTAATCAACACCAAAAATATCCACATTCTTTGTCCATGTTCGAACTCTTTTATAATTTCCAGCAATCTTTAACAATAAATAGAAATTAACATATGTAGTTCGGGTTTTCGAACTAGAACTTATGCGGAAACACGAGTTTTAATTATAAATTTTCAAATAAAGTTAATTAACAGTCGTCAATGACCAAGTACATCTCTTATATCTTTGATATGCTCTTCATGGAATTTTGCACATTTTATTCTTATTTTCAGTTTATTTTCAACATTAATAGACGAAGATATCTATTATATTGTGTATAATTAACAAAAGTTGTATTTTCATAAAAATAAAGCACACCCATTTTTCACGAGCAGCCGCAGAACGAGCAACAGTTGAAATCGCAGATGATATTTGAGTTAGTCGAGAATAGAAGAAAGGACTGAATATGAAAATCGATGAGCGCCTGCAACACTCACAAATAAGTTAATGAAAATGTAACGTGAACTACACTGTGGACAATATGGTACGTCTTTGGTAAATTCTTCCTAATCTATCACAGATCGATAGATTAAAGATAATTTACCGTTCTGGTGGTACTAATTCCATTAGAATATACTTTAGGTAAAATTCTATAATGGTATCATTTAGCATTTCATTCGGCTTCAGATATTTCACATCAGCATAATGAATTGATATAGCATTTGGATGATCACGTGGATAATTTAACAATAAATCCATTTTAGGCTTCTTTGCTAATTTCGCCTGTAAAAATTAGTACATAAGGATTTAATCAATAAATGAATACACATGTAGCTTCAATGAGAACAATTACATTACCTGACTATCATCGTCGTCATCATCAATAATATGAATAACATTTTCACAGTCCTGAACAGTCTGCTCCGCACATAACACTCTGCAACGTGAGGGAGAGGCCATATTAGCGACTGGAACTCGATTAATAAGAATGAACGACTGATTAGAATTTCTTGATTGCATATCCGCTTGAGTCAAAAATGATACGTCACCAATTTTTGATTGGTTCGTGAAACATGTACTTTGCATCGAAGTTGTTGGCCGTACCAAGACACGATCATGACTAGCAGCCCCCTTAACATGAATTCAACTACATAGCACTTCAATACTTCTAGTTTTCCCGATGTTTAATTTACTAGAAGAATTACTTCAGGAATGCATCACATGTTTTTTTAAAAACCTTACATTCGTATTAGAATACGAAACCACTGAGCTTTGAGAATTTGAAGGTAACTGTACGACACGCACAACACTCATAGTTTTTGCATGCTGCTGCGCAAAATTTGTCGGAAAACGGTGGTCAGCAATACCCACCACCCGCTGAACAGAGCAACATTCTCGATCTGGTAGATCCACGATTTCTTGATGATGAATCTAGTGAATGGCAGAAGATCATATATGAATAAAATATTTATAATTTATTTTTTGCTAGTCGATACACACTAAGTATATTTTACTTACATTTGATAACGGTTGCCTATCACCGATATTTAGATGCGGTGCTCTGTAAAGAAACTCCGGTGACTGCGAAGTTGAATGAATATTTCTCGAGCAGATATTGCGATCATGATTAAAAGTATGTGATGGTAAATCCTCATCATCGCTTGAAAATAAACCAATATCTCGAATTAGAATCGAGAAATCATTTTCAGGCATGTTTCCTTAATAAAATTCCGTTGCTACGCTAATAATGAGATCTAATTCATAAATTCATGACAGTCTTCGTATTTTTTTTTTAAAAAGTGCTGCTTGAACAAACAATTTTCCTATAATGGAGAAGTAGCAATACAGATGGATATGCCTAATGTTAAAGGATTCATAGCGCCAACACACCAAAATTATAAATAATCACCCAAAAAGTTTCCATTTGATGAACTGGTGGCCACTCCTGGCGCAACATTTTGAGCTTTGAGTAATGACCTTTTTTCCCCTAGTGAACCAAAAATTTCTTTTACCATGATTGTATCCTCATCATTACAAACTGCTGCATCAACCAATATGTACCTTCAAAAACTAATTTCAATAAAAAAAACTGATATTTTATGTTCAGTAGTTAAAGTCTCAACCACTTCTTATAGATGACATTTACAAATATAAAATGGGCGCAGAAAAGAAGACCTAATATTTTAGTGTAACTCATGATTTGAAAAAAAAGGTGAGATGAGGTGTTATATAATTCTAAATTTGTTAACAAACTACACATAAAAAATAAATATACCCATACATAACAACAAATTTAAATTCAAAAAGTTCAACGCTATGTTACAACTTAAATTTTTTATGAAAATAATTTTTTAGAAAATCTCTGATTTGAAGTTGGAGCAGAACCGAGTAATTATCAACCTTTCGCAAATGCGCGGACTTTCAGGATCAAAATAAGGAACTGAATCTTCAACTGCTTCTTTCTCCTCTGTTGGAGGCTTAAAAGTGCCTCGTATTCTGCCAGCACAATATCGACTAACCAAAATAGCTATTGCTTTCACTTTACCACTATGACAGAACTGAAAATTAACCATAAAAATATTATTGCCAACTAAAATTAGCTACAAATTGGTGAATATCTCACACAAAAATATGAAAGTTCACATGGTTTAAACAAGAAATGTACATTAATGAAATTCAGGATAATTATACACTTGTTAGATACTGGAATTAACTCACTAATGTCTTACAAATATGCTTGGAAGCTATTTGTATAGAAAGATTTTGCTCATCATACATATCCTGAACATGGATAGCAACATGATTAATGTGTACAATAGTGGGTTTTACTACTTGAAGTCGTAAAGTTCCAAAAAACACATATGATGAATTGATCTGTAATAGCAGTAGGTTGAAGTACTAAGAGACTGACTGGTTTGACCATTATGTCTATTGGTATGACAAATGAGCGAGGTTTTTTTACCTTTAAATTTTAAAGTATTCAAATACTTAAAGCAGTAGACTCATACCGTAAAAAAAGATAAAGACAGAAAGACCTTATACATATATACACATAAAATATAGATGTAAAATTAGAGATTTGTCAATGACAGTTATGTAGCTTAATTTCGATTCATTATAAGTAAAGACTACATATTCAAAATGAAAGTTAGAAACTGACAGAAAAGGATTCCATCTTCACCCGCTCTATTTGTTTACGAAATAAAGCGAGACTTCTGACAGTCAGTTTTAACACATCGGCTCTTCAATATTTTTGTAGAATATTCTGGAAAATCACACGATCAGATGAAATGAAAATATCTAGATAATATGAAATGCTTTCGGAAGTGGTGTGTAGTCAATATAATCCTATCGCAGTCTGGTCTATTTACGAAATGCAACCAGTGTAACTCCAAATTCGGTCGTGTAAATCCAAAACTTGTAAGATCTTGATGTATCATTTTAATGCGGTACCGTTATGACCACCATCTCTTTGTGTTTGCAACGTGGAATTAGCTATCTGCTCAGACTTTCTGTTAATTAAAGACAAATTCTATTCATATTAACCAATAACTTCTTGCGTTTTCACTTTAATCCGTATTCATTGTAGTTATTACAAAAATTGCTTAATGAAGTAGTACTTTACTTCAGACATAGGCCGTGCTGTTTGTAATCTTTGGGTCTTGATCATACGAAAAAGTGAAACTCCGTTCGTGCTTGATATCCATAAACGTGACGGGAAACTGCTTGTCGCGTCAACGTCTCATCGGAAGTTCGTTCGTTTCTAGTTTATATTGAGAAGATTTAAATTAGATGAGTTTATTTTTTGAATATTTATACAGGATATACTGCATTCGTGTAGACAAGATGTCGACAGGAGAGTTGCCATGCTATACGTTAATCCATGTTCCCAGTGATTTCGAAGTACCCAGTGAAGTGCAGTTGAAAGATAAGTTCGAAAAAGGTTGTAATTTATTAACTTCAGGCGAATTGTTTTGCAGAAATATTGGAGTTGTAGGTATTGAGCAAGACGTGTTTTACTGTATTCCTCGGAATTTTTTTCCATTATTGATGGTGACGACCGTGATTTAGTTAAAAAACTATAAAGGATGTGAAGAAATAAGTAGCTTGTGTACTGGAATAATTTTTTGACTTTAGCAGTTCCTCAGTGTTTATTTACTAATTAACAGGTGATGTGGATACAAAAACAGATGCGTTAAAAAAACTTATTCTCATGATCATGAACGGAGAAAAAATAGGGCAAGGTATGATGATGCAAGTAATTCGTTTCTGCTTGCCAACATCAAATCATACCATCAAGAAGCTGCTTCTTTTGTTCTTTGAAATCGTCCCTAAAGTAAATGACTTTTATATTTTTGATACCATAACCAAGAAGTGAATACTAATAGTAAAATAAATTTGAGGAGAGCTAAACCATTAAAGCAATTGAATTGCATTTTACACATTTTTGGTAAATGTAATTGTTGTTCATGATTGGCATAGTAGAAGAAAATTCTGTGAGTCCATACAGGACTGATAGAGAATTTCAAACTGATAAGTTTCTTGTTGCGCTCCAACCTTCTGAACATTTATATGTACATATTATATGTTCCATTTTTGTCTGCATAATTATTGTGGTTTGTATTTGTTTTTGTACAATCTCAAAGTGAAGAAGATTGATGTTGTATCGACCTCATTTGATAATTTTATTCATTCCTGACGAAAAAAATGTTCAGACTTCGTCGGATGGCAAGTTGTTGCATGAGATGATATTGGTATGTGATGCGTATCGCAAAGATTTGCAGCATCCAAATGAATTTATCCGTGGATCTACTCTGAGGTAAAACTTTCATTTTTATGATTTTATGATATAAGAGTTGTCAAGATCTTTCAGTATGCGGTTTTATTTTAATTATATAACTGGTTTCTTGCAGTTTCTTGTCTGCTTGTTTTTAAATTCCCAGCTGAATTTTTCTCTTTGTTTGCAACTATCTTTTAGAACTCTTTTGTGCTCATGTTTTTTATCATTTATGTTTTTTCAAACTGATACTTTTTCACTTAATGCCATTAGCAAAAGTATCTAAAATAATGATAATTCGTTATAGATTTTTGTGTAAACTTCGAGAACCAGAATTATTAGAACCTCTCATGCCTGCGATTCGTTCGTGTTTGGAGCATCGACATGCTTATGTTCGACGCAATGCTGTTCTGGCTATTTTCACTATTTATCGTATGTTCTTTATATTTGGGTATCAACATTCATTGTAAAAAAGAGCTCGAGATTTAATTCTTGATAAGATTTTGTTTTTCGGTAATTTCGAATTTCTCATCCCTGACGCGCCGGAATTGATTTCAACGGTATTGAATAATGAACAAGATGCTTCTTGCAAACGAAATGCCTTTATGATGCTTCTTCATGTTGATCAGAGCAGAGCATTAGATTATTTGTCAGAAGTTATCGATCAGGTCACTACATTTGGTGATATTCTTCAGTTGATTATCGTGGAACTTATTTATAAGGTTATTTTTTCTTAGATGTCGTTCCTTTACTTATTTATGTTATGACTTGAATTTTCAATTTATTGTATATCAGTTTTTATAGGTGTGTCATGCAAATCCATCTGAGCGGGCGCGTTTCATCCGTTGTGTTTATAATCTTTTGCAGTCTTCATCTCCTGCTGTAAGATACGAAGCAGCAGGTACTCTTATAACTCTGAGTTCTGCACCTACTGCAATTAAAGCAGCTGCATCGGCATATATTGACCTTATTGTCAAAGAATCCGACAATAATGTCAAGGTTGGTATATAAATTATAATGCAAATATATTTTATATTCTAGTATCCCACAGTATGAAAATATTTGTCATAATCTTGTTATACTGTAGGAAAACCTTTGTCAAAGTAATTTAAAAATATGTATTACCAAAATTTCATTTGTCTTTGAAATTGAAATATTGAATTGGATTTTGACATTCAATAGTGAAACAAATATTGGTGTGCTACGAGAAAAATTGGTAGTTTTAGTTAATTGTTCTGGATCGACTCATCGAATTACGTTCTTCTCCGATAAGTGAAAAGGTTTTGCGTGAACTAGTAATGGATATTTTACGTGTGTTGTCGGCTTCAGACCTTGAAGTACGTAAGAAAACTTTGCAGCTTGCATTGGACCTTGTTTCTTCTCGTAATGTCGAGGAAATGGTGATGTATTTGAAAAAGGTTTCTTTCATTGCCTACATTTTTTAATTACAACCAATCATAGCGTTAGCTTTCTGTAATTGTGATAATATTCAGTTTATTTTTCAGTTTTTTTAATATTTTCCTCAGTGTTCAACAACTTACGAAATTTGAAGCATTTATTATTAAAAATACTATTTGGTTCCTTAAAATCAAGTTGTTGAACAAAAACCTTTCATTTTTCCAGAATTTTATATTATAATCAATAGTTTCATTTGAATGACCATTTAAAAAATTTTTGTGAAGTTGTCTGCATACTGATGCTTATTGAATTTTTGAAAATATTCACATTTTGATGGATTTTATTAAACATTACACCAGATTATTTGTTTTAAAAAAAACATAAATCATTGTTGAACTAAGATTTTATGATTATAGGGAAGTAAGCAATAGTAAATCAGATATTGATTTGTGTAATTCTACAGATGCATAAATTATGCTCATTACTGCTATTTCAGTTTTATGTTCGGTGCGGTTATTTCTTTATAAAAAGAAGTAACTTCATCACTGTACATTATCCTTGTTTAACTTATTACTCTTCATAACTATGTTTCATGTACTTTCTTGACTCTTGTTCTATGACTATGGTTATTATCAATATTCATCACGATCATTTGTTCAGGAAGTTAATCGGTCTTCGGATACAAGTGCTGAAGAAGCAGAACGTTATCGACAGATGCTTGTACGGACACTGCATTCGACTACAGTCAAATTTCCTGATGTTGCGGCAAATATATTACCTGTCTTGATGGATTTTCTTTCTGAAGATAGCGAAAATGCTGCTCTAGATGTCCTCGTATTCATTCGGGAAACTGTTCAACAGTTACCACATTTACGCCCAGTTGTTCTGAGTCAGTTGTTGGTAAGTTTACTTGTTTCCAGAAGTAGTATTCGTTCTTTGAAAATCCGTGACTTTTTTATTTTAGGATGTATTTGGAAATGTGCGTAGTGCGCAAGTTTTTCGCTCAGGGTTATGGATTTTGGGTGAGTACTGTGAATCAAGTGAGTCTGTGATGCGAGTGATGCAGTTTATTCGGAAATCTATTGGTGAATTGCCAATCGTGGAAAAAGAAACTCAAGCAATCAGTGGAGATAATGTTGCTGATAGAAAGGATGAAAGTACAGAATCAGAAATAACGACGGTATCTGAAATATCTTTTTTTCTTAGAAGTCTAGCTTCAAGTCGCGAAGTGTCAACTAGTAAGATTTTTTTGGAACTGAATTATGTGTGACCATTTTGTATGTTGTAGAGCCGACAGCTTGTAACTGCTGATGGTACCTACGCCACTCAATCAGCATTGTTAACCGTAAGAACTGAAATGATTGAAACGAAAGCGATTTTACGTCGTTTCCTTCTTGATGGCAACTTTTTCTTAGCTTCATCCCTAGCGACAACATTGGTCAAACTTGTTTTCAGCTATGGTAAATATGCAAAAGGTGTGCTATTTATGAGTGCATGTATAATTATTTTGATGTTCTCTTAGAAAACGAAGAAGTGTTCACCTTGTACTGTTGTTCCATATAGATCTAATTTTTTTATTATAGAATATTTTTATATTTCTTATAGATAAAATAGATAAATTGAATGCATTTGCTGGAGAAGCACTATTCATCATGGCATCAATTATCAATCTTGGTAAAAGTGGCTTGGCGACAGCAAACGCGACAGAAGACGACATTGATCAGTAAGTTTTTACTGTAACCACAAATGTAATTGTTTTTTGAATTGAATATCAGTAATGTGTAATCATTTTTTCATTTATTGATTGTTCTTTCTTTAGTTTGGGCATGTCGATCAAGATTTTGTGTGAAAATTGTCCTCATGCTGAGACTATTTTTCTGCAAAAGTGTCGTGATAGCCTGGTGCTGATGCTTGAATCCAAAGCAGAAAATGAACGCTTCGAGACTGAATCATTAAATAGGTAAATGTTTCATGTATTATATAAGTTTCTTGATGTAGATAAAAATTGATTTTAATGTGGCTCGACTTTGAAAACTGAGAATTATAGAACTGTTCAAGTGGAAGTTGATCATACTATTGCATTTACTCAGCTTGCTCCTCGTATTGGAGATGGAGTGACTGGAACTGAAAACTTATTCGATCTTTCATTATCACAAGCATTGGGAACTGTTGCAAAGACCCCCAAATTTGACTTTGCTTCTTCTAAATTGGGTAAGGTAAGTACGTATAGGTTTTTTTTCCATTATCTGTTTCATCTTAAGTTTTTGCAAATTTTTTCTTAAAATGCTTATATCTAGAATTATACATTTTCTTTTCTACTTTAATCATTCCAAATTCACAGGTGAAACAACTAGCTGGTTTTTCCGATCCTGTTTATGCTGAAGCTTACGTTAACGTGAATCAGTATGATATCGTTCTTGATGTACTTATCGTCAATCAAACAGATGATACCCTCCAGAACGTTTGCCTTGAGCTTTCAACTGTAGGTGATATCAAATTAGTTGACAAACCATCTCCTCTTACGCTTGCACCTCGTGATTTTTCAAACATCAAGGTAATTAAACATTTCATACTTTGCTCTGTGATAATGTGAGATTGCAATTTACATAACTGAGATTTTCATATATTGGTTAGATGCAACTGCAGTTTGCATTTCATACTCTATTTTCAAATATCACCAAATTTTCTTCTGGTATTACATCAAGGTTTACTATTAATAACATTTCACATGTATTTTTTTTATATTTTTTTGTATTCTAGGCTACTGTAAAGGTTGCTTCTACAGAAAATGGTGTGATTTTTTCAACCGTAGCTTATGACATTCGTGGATCAACATCAGATCGGAACTGTGTTTATCTAGAAGATATACACATTGATATCATGGATTATATCGTGCCAGGAAACTGTACAGACACTGAATTCCGACATATGTGGGCTGAATTTGAATGGGAGAATAAAGTTCGTGCATATCTATTTTGCAATTCATTTTAGCGAAAAACATTTGCATTAAAAACCTGAAGCACCCTTAGTATTTAATTGAGTAATCTTCCATATTTTACCATGTATACAATTCATCGTTTATAATTCTTTTTTCATGTGAATGTCAATACACCAATAACTGATTTGCGTGAGTATTTAACACATCTGTCTGCGGTGACGAATATGAAATTGTTAACAACGGATGCAGCGCTAGGTATTTTTTCATTTAAATTCATATGATTTTTTTTAAACATTGCTTACATTTGCGCTTCACTTTGCTTGATAAATATCTGGCGTCTTGTATATTTTTTTTAAAAAGAATTTTTTAGTTTCAAAAACTGTAATTTTATTTCTAAGGAAAACAGTTTTAGAAGGTGACTGTGGTTTTCTGGCTGCAAATTTCTGTGCGCACAGCATTTTCGGTGAAGATGCACTGGCTAATGTATCAATCGAGAAAACTAGTTCACTTGATGTAAACAGTCCAATAATAGGACACATTAGAATTCGTGCCAAAAGCCAGGGAATGGCGCTGTCACTTGGTGACAAGGTAAGTATTTCTCTGAAAATTTTTTGCGGACTTCTAATTCCGATTCTTTAATTCATTTCTTGCAGATAAACTTTGCGCAGAAAGAAGGAAGTATAGTGCTATCTAAAGGGTGAAGGTGCCTAATGAATTCGTTTATATGTTGATCGTACTCTGCAAAGTTTTATCTAGAGCTCCGTGACTTTACATTGCGTTTTCTCTCGCGCATTTTTTGAACGTCTAGTAAGAAGCTAGGAACTTCATTTCTCTGTTGACTTCCTTTCACTTTATAATTCTGCTTTCTAATCCCATGCCGGTCTCATAGTGGGGAATGCATGAAAACTTTCGGGACTAATCTCTACACGAAACATCTTTCCTAATTTCAGGATCAGCCATTCCTTCTTTCTTTAAATAGTTATTATTGTCGGTAATTTATTATATTATATTTAATTTGATTTCTGTAATGCCTCAGACAAAAACAAAAAAGTATTATTAATTGTGGAAGAGCTTACATTAATAATTGGAATCACAAACATACGACAAAACATACACATAGGAATAAATATAAAAGTAATACAAAGAAAAGAAACACAAAACGTATTCACACTACACGCTATTATGATCATATCATCTTTGAATGATATGTTAACGAAGAGGGTTTTGTTACTAGTTGTTATTTTGTCGATACATGTGTATGTTGTGAAATTTTCATGGACATTTGGTCTGGGCACTGAAAAGATTTGCTGAAGTCTGTGATTTACAGCTAAATTTCATGCATTAAAAAGAACTTTCGTATCCCAAGTTTAACTTTCACATGGAGTTTTAGCCTATTGCATTTAAATGTAGAGAGTTTAGATATACTTTCTTCATTGGATGAACTAACAGTAAACAAGGATGTGAAAGTTCTCCCTAACTTATAAATAAGGGCACGTAAATTGCGGACAGTTAGTTTGTTGCTTGTCGGGATAGATTTCTGGAAGATTCCGTTATATCTGTTAAGAAGAACTAGTTGCGAATGAGTGAGATGGATTATCCTGCAGAATTTGTGGTGGAGATTATGGAGTGAATTATTAATTTATGTTACCAGATGGGTTCGAATAGAAGTATTTATTTATCCAGAGTTGCACTTGAACATTGAAGTACTGAAGGAGAATCGGATGGATAGGGTTATTTGATTAATAAATATTTCAGAGGAATGCGTAAGAAGATACGATACTTTTACTCGTAGATTGCAAGATTAATGGTGAGTAGAATTGTTTTCACAGAAATTGAAATTAACAGTAAAAAGAAAATAGCGAGTGACTTCAATGAGTCAGGCAACTAATGAATAAGAAATTCAAAACACTAGTAAAATGAAAAAAGTTAAGTTCTTGGCCAATTTTTTCATTCGAAAAGTTAGAAGAGGAGATTGAAAGTATGTGTTGTATAGAAGTAACTAGAAAGATTTGTAAGCATCACATAGTTGTTAGCTATTTCCCCTTTAAACACGGTAAGTGCGTGAAACATTCGTCAGAGTCGTGTCATCCCATTCCAGACTTCTATTTTGTTTTTCTGAAATTATCAGCTAATTTTGATGGTAAGATAACTAGCCTATTTTACGTACAAAACTATTTTTACATTTTGTTCAAGCATTTCACACTAAATTAACTGCTTAAGAAATACGCAACTAACCGCTGTCTACATGCGGAAGTACATTTTCAGCATCTTCTTCATCTTCCGTCATACCTTCATCATGAAAACTGTAACGAATTTAGTAAGTCGCCACTCTGTTCGTAACTTGAATAACTCATTTTAAATTGAAAAAATTACAGCAACTATGGATAAATCTGTTGTGAACGTTTCATATTCTTCTGAATGTCATCATATCTTACGAAATTCTCATGTTGTACATACAGTACTCTATCAAAGACAACAATGTGCAAAATTGATTGTAAACAAAATAAAATAAGCTCAAAAGTATTGCAAAATAACAAAAATGAAAAAAATGAACTAACCTTTCGCCACCATCAGAGCTTTCTTCTTCTTGTTCTTCGTCATCATCAGAAAAATCAACACCATGTTTGTCTACTTCTTCAAGTGGATTTACAGTAATATTCATACCGCTGTCATCCCATTCCATTGCTCCTTCCTTTGAACAACACCCTTATCACAATCATATATGGTGCAAATAAGAATATTCTTTACTTTAAAAGCGCACTTACCGGATTTCGCCGATTACGGCGCCGTCTCGACGGAAGAGGGGTATCACGCATTTTCAATATTCCGATTACTAGCAGTATTAGGAGAAAGCCAACACATACCACTACCATTAAAGTGACTACTCCTCCTACAACTTTCTTTCCAAAATCAAATAAGTATAATAGTATTATATTGACGACGAGAAATAACAAACAAGCTAAATGAATGTGTAGTTTCCTAAGGAAACTGCTAATGCGTACAAATTTATGTACTTGAATGGAGGGATAATTTAAGAATATCTGCTGTCTACAATACCTGCTACAGTACCACGCCCACTATCATATCCGCGAGAGATCAAAGCTTTTGGTCGCGGAAAATCCATTTCCAGTAAATTCTGCAGTCGATTACCACCAATTCTATCGAAGGCATGCTCCATTTGCACCTCTTCATCAAGAATCTGAGTTACCGGTGCTTGTGTTGTTTGTGGGATATCGATATTCATCTTAATTATTACTTATTATTATCATTATAATAGTTATTTCATTTAACTATTATTAGAATTAAAAAAAATGTGCTGTAAAATATGAGCAAAAAAAATGAACCATTACCTTAATAAAATGTTTCGCTAATAAGAATCCAGGAAAAATAAATGGCATTTTGTGCTTCTCAGAAAATTGAAACAATATGTGTAAAAGTTAAGCGATGAAAAGAAGGTCACCACTTGTTATGGCTAAATAGACACTTAAAGTTGTGGGGCTGTGGATAGTAAGTAGTTTGCAGATTATTTTTTGGCCACTTTCTATTTAATTCAATTCAATTTAGTATCACTTGAATGGTTTTCGATTTGCAGTGAGTGCGCATGAGAAAGAGCATGCTAATGGTGAGGAAGTTGTTGTAAAAGGTCTTGGTCAAGCGATAGATATTTTTTTGGCGCTGGAAATTGCTATTTCTTTTGCAGGCCGGAAAAGCTGCCTCAACTTGGGAGAAACTTTTTGTTTCAGCAGCAAAAATCTATCTTTTTGTTCTCACTTCAAACATATTTGAATGTTTGGATGGTTGGTTTGTTGATTGCTTGATTGATTGATTGCTTGATTGATTGGTCATTCTTTTTAATTACTAAGATTAAAAAGAACAGTTTGTAAGATCAGCAATTATTTGCTGGCTTTTTAAAGATATATAAGCAAATGAAATCAGTGAAAAAATTAATTTATTAAAGATGTATATACCGTAACGAGGAATTCATTGCTGAGAATACGACCATCATTCATTGAACACTGCACGGTGTAGATTCTCCTAGTATATGAATCAGCCCGAGTATTGAAGTAATGAATTTTGGATAAAATCTCTCGGTAACCTTTGACTTTTTCTTTCCCCTTTAATAAAATTCCCTGCAAAAATTTTGACATTATTTGCATTTTAACAAACTTTTCAGTTACAGGTATTTTTATTCAAGTAATATCATAACAGTTACTTTGCATGTATTTAACTCTTACAATCGACAGTTCTTTTACTTTTCACTTTTTGAGCTTATTGAGTTATATATTACTTAATCAATAATTACTTCAATGAATAATTTGCTACTTTTGTTTGAAAAATTTTAAACTTAATAGTTGACCAAGTTTTACCTATCTTTGTAAGCATTAAAAAAAAGAAACAAAAATTAAAGTAAGATAATTAATGAGATGTATCAAAAATTTTGTTCATAAGAGAAGAAAGTTTGACCTGTTTATCGTGCTCAAAATCAATTCGAAGAGCAGCAATAAGTGATGCTGGAGAGGAGAAATACTCGAGGTCCATATCACGCGATGGTTTCAGATGTACCTTACACCAATCAAGTTCTGATACATCTGTTCGTTCTATTTGTTCTGAACGAAAAAATATTTAGTTCATAATTAATTTTTATTCCATCAAATTTTGCTTATTTTTTTGTGCCAATTTTTTAGAATAAAAAATAACTCTGATTTCTTTTCTAACTGCTTCGAAAGAAAGTAACCTGATCATGATCTACTACTTATATACTCATTATTTCATTCATTCACAATTTTAAAAAAGCTTAATATTTTTTTCAGCATTAAATCTCACTTATTTTTAAATAATTTAATTTTTTTCCAAGCTAAGCAACTTGCTCTTTGTATTTGATCAGGTCAAGCAATGCTTTACTCTCTTCGTAATTCTCCCATCCAAATCCCATTCTGATTCAATAAAATGTTTACAATTTGTAAGAAAATAAATTTGGCTTTTATCTAACTACCAGAGTACTCTTTTGCTTTCCGCAGTATTTACAGTATAACTTGAAAAATAAGATATAAAATGCAAATGACTTGTTGCTATTTCCATCACACGTATAACAATGTCAAGTGCTTGGGATGCCAGAATCTATCATTGCATGCATATTTAAATAATGCTTTAATTAAATTTATCATTCAGCACAGAAATCAATTCAAACTTTTTTCTTCTATAACAAATATAAAACAAAAACACAGCAATAAAATTGCTTCCATCAGTTTTGAAATTAAGTCACTCGAATTACAATGCATTGCAATATGTCCTGAACTGTAGTAGTGAGTAAAAAATATTTAGAATAAAAAACTAATAAAAATAAAAATAAGCGAATATTGATGGAATGATGGGAATGAGTTAGACTAAGGGACTTTCTTTGTTGTTGAGTTGACGCTAATGGAATTACTGCGTTAATCATTTTAAGCATTCATTAGCATAACTCCTATGATGACCGCAGCAGAGATCAAAATAAAATTAAAGACATACCACCATTTACACTTTGGGTTACTGTAATTTTGATTTCAGGAAGCATGGGAGCACCAGTTTTTACTAAGTGATGATCACTGTTCACAACGGATAAGCCACTAATGGAAATCACTGGTTCAGCTTCTTTTTGCACCAATATATATCCCTTACTAGGATTTAGAGTAAGCTATAAAGAGTTAATTGATAACAGAACAAAGTAACATAATCCAAAAACCAAAAACAATACAATAACTAGTATTAACGTAAGCAGAGCATACGTTAATACTAGCTATTGCTATGCAATGCAATGTGTTTGCGTTTTTCAAAAAAGATTAAAAATAATTTTGGACTATTTCATACAAGGTAAATATGCTTTTTTTTTGTTTAATAACATAAAGACATAAAGATAAATAGTAACCATTTTGCCATCCGTGCAAGAAACGGTTGTATTGATGTAAAAAGATCGGTGTCCAGGAGTTGGTGGATTTTTACTATTCACGTATGTGACACGTTGAAGTAATAATGATAAATCTTCAGCAGTATTTGCTTGCAGAGTAAATGATGATGAATCTGCGGAGAATATTGCATTCTAAAAAAAAGTAAACTTTGCGACTGAATTTCTATCTTGTAACTTAACTTGTGCTGTCTTAACTTTTTTAAATTCAAAAACTAATTCAAGCTTATGCTTATAAATATATTAGATAAAAAAATTTACATAAAAAACTAGCAAACCTCTCCCGGTACTAATTGATCAATAGCACTGAATTCAAGTTTTTCCTTACACTGATGAGCACACTGAAGAATATGCGGTTGTTCTAGTTTATTAGGTAAATAATAGACCGAAGCTAAACTTCCTTTAAAATGCTGTGACATTGAATGGTCACGTCCATGCCAACACGCTCCCACAACTATACGAATTTTCTGCAATTTATATCAGCATTAACTTTCGCAAACAACAAAGAAAACTTTACTGCATTATTTGATAATAAATTTGTAATCACTGAAAAAATACTGCTACTGATAATTAAAGCAAGTCAGCAAATAATATAATAAATATTTCTTCAAATCCAAATTCATTAATGACTGCAATTTTATTAAGTTATCGTTTTTTGCTTTTTTTTTTGTTAGCTTGATCACTTACATTCAATAAACCAAAGAAAAAATGATAAATAAAATCGAACTAAAAAATCAGATAGTACAAAACTTCCAACCGTATCTTTCGTACGATGTAATGGCCAATCATCAAGAATTTCTGGATTTTCTTTTGTAGTGATAAATTTACGACCATCAATGTATAAATCCACCTAAAAGTAATTACTTCATATTAAAAGAAATGGATATTGAAGAAAGAAACAGCTCAATAATAATGCACTTGGCTACGATAAAGAAGTAAATAATAAAAATATTAGCAAATAAATTAACTGACCATATCAACTGATGCAAATAAAATAGAGTAAGAGTGCCAGCGATTATCGCAAACTTCTGGTATATTCCATCGCCATTCTGCAGCACGAAAAGATGCCTCATCATTACTTTCACGACGCATTAACAATTCTAGCTTACAGTGTCGAGTATAAACTGCGAAGTGATGCCGATTCATATCTAAAACAATTTTCATTAATATAGTTATATTCTTAAACTTGACAAAAAATAATTTTATTCTTGACAAATATCAAATTTTTATAATAAAAACGTAAGAACATAATTTTCGCAATTATCATTTCGAACTTTTTTTGCTACATTATCACATTTAATCTATACTAATTCCTTGTTCATATTAATGCAACCACAATATAACAATACAACAGAATGCGTTTGGTAATATTACATTTGCTATTTCAATTTTATCAAGAATTTAATCATATCAAATAACAAGGTATTATTAATTCACTAGTATAGTCGCTTTCGCATAAAACTGTTTGCTTCGTTGATTCATCTTTCTTGTTACCACGAGCATGTTTCATCGAAAAAGTAAGAGTAAACTTCAATGGAATAACCGAATCAACCTTTTCTTCAGGTATAATTACTGAACGAGAATGCCCGTCAAATACGAATTTATCTACTAACACATTGTTATCTACGGATTTGTTATCGTCCATATTGCTTAGTAAAGCTATTGTTGCCTCATCCATTCCACATCTGCAAAATTCATACTTTTTTCTAATAAACAAATTTATCTAATGGCAGAACAAGAAGGTAATTTTTGAGCCATTAACTGGTGCCAAATTTTACTCATAAAAAGATAACATTTATCAGGCTTTACAGCTAATCGAACTTATTTATTTCATCTTCTTGCTGAAATAAAAAACTTACTTTTTTTGCACCATATGGGGAACAAAGTCATCTCGGTCACATCCATAAGTTAGATGATCAGTTTGCAAGGTTAGCACACTTTTCACACTTTCCAAAATACAGGCTTGCGCTTCAGAACAGGTGAAGACATGTGCATTTGGTGCGATCCGAACACTTCCTGATTCAGGCATGTATATTACCTTTTCTTGAATTCCTCGAATACCATCAACGCAAGCTTCTCGTACATTAATAGTAACGAGAGTTGATTTTGACTGCCGCATTCCGCAATCATGAGCTACTATTGTTAGAATGTACGATTTTGCTTCAGTATAGTTCAGTGGACGTGTATTTCGTAGTACACCCTTAGAAAATTATAAGTAAAAACTACTAGTAAAATAATAAATGAGAAATTTACTTTGTATTCCCTCAGTTATTAAAAAATTACACGAAGTTTGTATGTATTCTGAAAACAGTAATTTTGTTATTTTTGTTACTAAAATGCAACGTTTAATAAATTGTTGAAATCTTTTAAAGTAGCTGAGATGATGAGAATATTTTTTCAGAAGAATTAAAACACCGGCCAGATGAATGTACGAGAAGATAAAACAATTCAAATCATGCCTGATCATCGATAGCAAACGGAAAATCATCAAAAGCATTTGTAATTTGATATCTGCATATTTGACCATATGGATGTCCACAATCTTTATCAGTTGCTTGCAGTCGAGCTAATTCGTTGTAAATTTTTCCTGTAATTTTCTTCTTTTGCTCATATGCAAATTACCAATTATCTAAATGACAGCTGTTAATTTTTTCATGACAATTATATAAATAACAGTAGTTACAACTTTGAAAAATGGTATATTTTTTCATGCCTTTAACCTTCAATACTTGTCTGATACTTGTTTATATCAAAATATTATTTTCAATGCCAGTGTTACCTTCATTTACGTTGAAAGTATACCAGGGACGGGAAAATTCTGGTATGTGATCATTTGTGTCTTTGACAGAGATTCGCATACGTACGCTGAAACAAATGTGAAAAAAAATGGTATTAAAAAAGGGTGCTTGAAAATATGCACGAACCATGATAGTGTTTTTATCATTATTTCAGAATTTCAAAAATTTTATTTTCTAATCGCACATTCTGCGTCGATAATATACATAATACTTGCAATATACTGCAACAAATCTTAATGAATTTGTACACGCAAACTCAAAAAAGTTTTCTAATTCATCCAGAACTAAAAAATTTTCTAGTTCACAAAGTCCACAAATTTTTATTTGTTATAAGACAGAAATTGCTATGGCTGATTTCATATCCTCAAAAATTCACTGTAAAATTGAAAAATATCAATTTTATCCAAAATTGCATTGGGATTATTGCTCCACAACACAAAATATGTTTGAATTTTCTCTTTGCCTCAGTTTTTTTTGCACAGAAATTCGATTTTGCATCCAAAAGAAAAAATTTTTCCCACTGATTCTCATTTATGTAGCATGTAATAGAAGACGCACAATTTATTTGTTTCTTTACTCGTCTTTTTATTTTTTATTACACTCATTTCTCAAATTATTACTGCTAATGAGGTAAGACATTTTTTTCAAATTTAAAAACAGATATTAATAAAAGCAATTTTATCATTTTTTTTAAAAACATGCTTCAAAGTTAGTGCAATAGTATTCATTGCTTTTTACTTGTAATCGAATACAAATATACCAAATAATTTTCAATGAAAATTTTCGAATAAAAATTTGCAGACAACAGAGAATTTTTTTTAATTTTAAATGCAGTGTATACAATAAGTTTACCTTTCCGATCTAGCCTCATCATCACAACGAACAGCTACCAAATTGAGAAGATATTGAGGATTGCTACAATCCAAATGTACGCCATCTTTGATTCGAACAGTACCCGAACCATCTTTTTCATCATTCAATTCAACCATAAATGGTACATCCTCTGACCCTTCATTTGTAAGTTCATATCGACAAAGTGGACCTTCAATTTTCCTTCTAACAATTTTTTTAATTTTTTTTCAATTTTCAAAGCATTATCAACTCAATTCACTCCCTCATTCATGATCACTTTGTTAATTTATGTTGCTAATTACTAATGTATTCAAAGTATGCTTTACTTTCTTTCTTCTTCAGAACAATTTTGAATTCTTAATCAGTTCAAATCAATTACTTTGTTTCAAAAAAGTGCACAACACTCTGTCCTTTAAAATAAAATGTGAGGAATTAAAAATTATTTGTGTGGTACTAATTGTTTTGTGAAAAAATTTTAGCAAATTTTCCACTAATTACTTTTATTGCTTGATAATCTTTAGCATAAATAAGTAGTACATTGAAATAAAGTAATATTGTATATGCGAATTGTATTAGCAATTTTGTTAAGTGAAATGATAGTGATGAAGTCAAAAAAATCTTTGTTACAATGAAGATTAATATTGTGAAAGGATGAATTTTCTCACGTTAAAAACGTAAGATTTCTTTTTAGCTAAACTTATTTTACGTTTTATTCATTGTACAAACCTGTTTCGTGAACGATGCTCAATTTAGGTACGACATTGACAATAGTGCGATCTTCACGCACACTTCCAACTAATTCATCAGCACCGCCAAGATCGATTATAGGAACTGAAACAAAAAAATTTTTCTTCAATTTCTAAAATTAATACTTGTTTATTACTGATTTTCTGCGAAATCAATGCTGAAACGAAATTGAATCATTTAAATTTACAACTAATTTTTACACTTTGCTCCTTACCAAACAATTTACAAAGAATATTATTGGATAATAGTAGCTAAGTGATAATTTTCATTATTAATTAATCGTTTTCTGGATGTATTTTTACTTCATTTCAATCAATCAATACTTGAGATTCCAGAACTTCAAATTTATAAACTGCTTATTTAGAATTAAGACACTTAAAAGCAATGCAAGGCAAAAATTTTTACAGTAGAAAGAGAGAAAAATAAGCTTGTATCAGTGCCAATTTCAGATAGCATCGTAGTGTTTATCAAATTCTTCTGGAAAACTCATCTAACCAAATACTTATTTTTAACAGATCAATCTGTTCTGGTATGTTTTAGCTACGTCTTTTCATTTCAAATAAACATTATGGAACCATACTGTGTTTTAGTCTAAGATGGTTGTTTTTAGCAAAAATTTTAAAGATAAAACTCAATTTTGTGAGAAACTAAACTGAGAATTAATTGCTGGCAGATTCTTGCGGGATGTGAATTGATGTAGGAAAAAAGGAACAAATCGTAAAATTGAAATCAGTCGAAGGTATTATTAGTATCTATTTTCAAACTATAATTTTTTGAATGATACAATCAATTGCATGAACTCTCCCAGTTACCTTCAATCTTTCATAGCTTACTTTACCCAAATTTTGTTTACAGAGATTGCTGAGATATGCATGCATGTAAGCCAGACTGAATGAAATAGTAGGAATCTTTTTTTTTCTTTTTTTTTTTGAGTATTTTTTACTTTGCTCTTAACCACATTCTCATTGAATGCCCCACAAACACTTGCAATAAAATTAAAACTTAATCTTCAACTTCAATTAAATCGAATTAAACGTCATTTTCACTCTTTTTTACATTATAAGTAGGTATTTCAGTGTGATTGTTAATTTTGCAATAAATATAATTGGAATTCTATTAAATACGACAACGAATAAAAAGAGAAGTACTGCTAAAAAATTGCAAAAGCATATAAAATGCACTCAAATTTTATTATCTATTAAAAGAAGTGAATACTCACCACGATGTCGATGAGGTATAACAGCAGATGCAAAATATGCCCCAAATAGAATTTGAAGTACCACTCGTAGATTTTTCACTTCATGTAACTTTTCAGATCGCATCATTAAAAAATAACTTCCAGGATGAAGTTTTAGCCGTTATGGCACTAAAATTTAATCGGAAGCTACAAAGCATCAAATACGCCTTACGAATATATATATATAT